>JAODAL010004060.1:0-162718 GCA_025379985.1 Phyllomedusa bahiana | reverse complement strand
AATCGATTGCCCATTTTTAAACCCGACCCTTTTGAACTGTTGAGAATTTACCTGCAAGTTCCTCTGGCAAAGATTTTCCACAGTTCCTACTCTTACAGTAAAGAATTCCTTTCATGTTTATATAGAAATTTTCTTTCTCTAAGCATAAGGTTGCCCTGGAAAACAGTCCTGGGTTAAATAGATTTGGTGAGTCTTATGATCTCTACAGTATTTGACCTTTAATTATTTAAAAAATTTTATTTGCCCCCGGGGTTGTCTTTTTCTAAATTAAAAAACCCCTATTTGCTAATCTTTTGGGTATTGTGTTACCCAGCCTTTTATTATTTTTATTGCCCCGCGTTTAAACCCTGTTAAACTCTACACTTTTGCACTGGTACCTAAAATTTTCACAATTAATTTATTTTGTTTACTAACCTTTTATGTTTTCCAAAGCTTTAGAAAATCTAGATATCAAATTTTTTTATGTTTATTTTTAAAAGCGCTTTTTGGGGAGAAAAAACCATGCAACCAATTTGATGCAGTGTGGGGTGTAGGGTTTTTAGCATGACAGTTGACCCACACCCCTTTAACCTCTGCAGAAATGCTGGGCAATCATACGTCTATTTTTAAAAGCAAATTTTTGGTTTTGAGGTGAGTATGTGCACTCAAAATACTTTGATTGACCCTCCGGGCTTTTTTTGGGGTTTCCCGTCTTTTTAAACCTTTTTTTAGTCTTTTCACCATGCTGAGTCGTTTAGGGTGTTGGAATCTTCATAGCCTAGACCTCTTTATGTCGGACAACAATTCTTTTTTCGATCCTTAGATATTATTTTAATGGGGTGCTTTTGAACGTCCAGTGATAGTTTTAGAGAGGTGAAAGTGATAACACCCAAATTTAAAAACACCGTTCTCCATTCACACCTGGACCTTGTTAACACTAATGGTTTTATGACACTTTTGGGGGGAAAAGGGGAAAAAAGGCAAAATTCTAATTTTCTTTTTAGGGATGTTACTCCTTTTTTGCAGCGTTTTGACATTGATGGGGTGTTTTTGTTTAGTTATTTACATGTTATAACAATTTACATGTTTTACAAAACTGTTAAAATGATTTTTTTGTACAAGTGTCATATTTTTGGGGTTGTCCCATGAAAAATTTTTATCGAGTAAAAGCCCGGTTTTTTTTTCGCCAAAAAAATGTGCTGAAAAATCATCCTCGGCTTTACTTGAGTCACTGTCGGCACTCGGGTGCTGCAATGGCCCAGGCGCTGGCGGGGGGCAATTCAGTTATGAATCCTCGTGGTTCTTCAGTGGACCCGATGGCCAAGATTTGTCCCCTTTTTGGGGGCATGTAACTGCCTATACATGCCATTTAAAACCTGTTTATGGGGACAATCCGCCTTTTAATGCCTATAAAACCCCCCTATGGGGGGGCAAGCCTGCCAAACCTGTCTATGGGGGGCATTAACTGCCATACCTGCTAGGGAGAATATACCTTTAGGGGGGGCAATACCTGCCCTTTGGGCAAAAACCGCCTTGGGGTGCATTACCTGTTTTTTTGGGGAATAACTTGGCCCAAACCTCCTAGGGGGGTATAACCTTTTGGGATAGGCTCATTTTAAAAGCCCCTTTCCTGCTATGGGGGAATTTTACCTGGCTATGGGGGACATATGCCTGCCTATGGGACATATACCTGTCTAAGGGGACTATACCTGCCTATGGGACATATACCTGCTATGGGGGACATTAAACTGCCTATGGGCACATATACCTGCCTAACCTACCATATGGGGAATATTAAACTGACTATACTTGCCTATGTAATTTTATTGGTATCCATTTCTATTTTTGAAATTCACCAGTAGCCACTGTATTTTCCACCCTAGTCTTACACTCGAGTCAATAATTTTTTCCAGTTTTTTTGAGGCAAAAGTAGGGGCCTCGGCTTATATCCGGGTTGGCTTATACTCGAGTATATATGTTAATCCAATATGTACAAAAATGTAAGGGTTTACACACTTTTGGGAGATACTGTATAGGCAGCATGTTACATCAACAGGCTTAGTGTTAGGCTTAGTGATGAGCGATTGTGTTGACAATCATCATATTATTGATAACAGATTTTAAAAATTATCATGCCGATAGTCGATAATCTCCGATTACCATTAAAGTCTATGGGAAAGCAACAACACCTTCATTCTTACACCCAAACAGGTGAGGAGAAGCTGAAATTAACATCCACAACAGTAAACTGGATATGTGCTACATCTTAGGCAAAACAATTAGGCTATAAAAGTCACAGAAAACAATTCATAGGCTAAAATAATTCATTATGTTCAATGGCTAACCGAAAACATGAGGACAGCGTAGCCACAGTAGGTACAGCTGTACCAGCTGCTACGGGGACCATTTCACACAAATAAGACACCGCTATTGGAAATGACACATGGGAACTGCCAGGAAACCCCTAGCACTTTTTGCACCAGGGACCAACAACTTGTTATATATGCGATGCTGGTGGCAGCAACAACGTCCCAACGAGGAACGCAGAGGTTCATGCTGGCAGGGCCTCAGTTACAGTGGGTGTGGCAAGAGACACGGCCACATGCAGCTAAATCAAATGGGGTGCCCACCCATTGCTACTTTCTATTTTTAACATATCACCGGGCACCTTTTACATTCCAGCCCCTGGCAGGAATACTACCCAATTGCCACCCCTGGCATCCATTGTAAAGTAGCCTGACCCCAAAACCACCCAAAATGCCCTTATGGACACTCAAATACTCACTAATAATGTGACTCAGCTGTCTATTACAGGGTTCCTATATTTACTTGTACTATTTAAAAGCGCAGCACACCATAGCTGAACGGCCCGCTATGAGCCATATGCTCTATGCCCGTGATTCATGCAGCCTACTGATCTCCGTCCCCTGATGAGGTAAAAGTAGGTACCGAAACATGTTGGGACTAATTGTGAGTTGGGATTTGCACATACTAATGTAAGTGCCGTTTTTTCTATTTTTCATCACCTCTTTAACCATTCTAGATGCTGTTGGTAGTGGTTTAATAGGGATATTTTTGGCAGGGATAAGGTTCCGGACAGGGTGCCTTATCAGGAAGTTTGTCCCCTGAAATTCGGAAGTATAATATGGCAGTGTTCATAATGGGCCTGTTGGGTGTGAGGATCTTAAATTATTGATCTTACTCACCCCTCCCTTTCTTTTATCCATCTCGCTAGGGGTGGCTTAAAAAATTTTGGGGTTTTTAAAAATTGGTCTTGTTTTAAATGTGAAAGTTATCCATTTTTTTCAAAGTTTTTTAATTAAAATGAATAAAAGTTTATTTTATTATTTAGTGCCCTTTCCCTGTTGTATTTAAAAAAAGGGTTAAAAAATAGTTTTGAGGTTTTTACGCAAAGTTAAATCGGAAGGGTTTTTTTGGTGATCGAAATTTCCAGTCATGCGATAATTAAAGGTTAAATCTGAGATTCTTTAAAATTCGCCTTTTTCGGGCTTCCCGTAATTTTTTGGCGGCCAGCAAATCGATTACAGAATAGAGCAGGGTGAGATGTGTGTGCGACGTCATGACTGGGATGTGTATGGTTGCGATTGGCTGGAAAAATCACATGACCTCGTTTTACATAGAACAAGCGTGTTATGTTTCAGCATCCGTGTATCTCAGCGTCTCATAGGGGATCGGACCTGCGCTCTGCCTGTGGCTAACCGTCAGCGAAATTAGTCTTATTTCTGCACAGAGAAACCTTAATATTGCTGTGATCCTTCCAATTTAGTCTAGATTAGAAGATTTGATGATTTTACTGTAGTTAGCTAGAGGATTTGTAAAGCAGCATCCTACCGCTTGTCAGTTGATTCCGGCGTGGGAGCGGGGGGGGGGGGGGCGCGGGCGACACAGACAAGTCGATCTATAAAGAACACCTGGATAAAGATCTCCAAGGCCTTTGTGTAGACATTGCTGTAGTGGAATATCTTTATTATTAACAGTTTTTGCTTTGAATTATGCCTGGATATGGGCAGCCTGACACTTATATTGGATTCACCATCATTTTAGTAACTGCTGGTCTCTTTGTTAGCTGCAAAACTCACTTTATATTAACATTATACATTTCAGATAGGTTGTTCATTTTCATTTTTACCATTACAACCTGTGACTGTTGATATTTCCACCTTGCAGTTAATTACGAAACCCCTAGGGGGGCAATCTTGTACGTCAGCACAGGTGTTTGTTGCAAAACAATACAGTATGTATAGTACGAAAACATCACAGTATGACGTGTTTTTTTACTGTTTGCGCACCCAGCATTGTTCTTGACGGAGCAATCCAGTAAATCTTAAAACAGCAATTCTATATTCACAACAGGTGAATTGAAAGGTGCAAAAGATCCGTTTATTATTACCAAAACAGTAACAGTTACGTGTTTTTGACTCTTTGCGCACCCAGCATTGTTCATTGACGCAGCATCTACGTAAATCTTAAAACAGCAATTTTTTATTCACAACAGGGAGTGAATTGAAAGGTGCAAAAAAAATATCGTATTATTATACCAAAAACATAACAGTTACTGTTTTTTTGACTTTTGCGCACACAGCATTGTTCATGACGCAGCATCTATGTAAATTCTTAAAACAACAAATTCTATAGTTCACCTCAGGTGAATTGAAAAGAGTGCAAAAAAATACGTTTATTATATCAAAACATAACAGTTACGTGTTTTTTGACTTTTGCACACCTGACATTGTTCATTGCCGCAAGGCCATCTACGTAAATCTTAAAAAACAGCAATTCTAATTCACCACGGTGAATTGAAAGTGCAAAAATATATCGTTTATTTATACCAAAAATAACAGTTACGTTGTTTTTTGACTTTTGCGCACCCGCATTGTTCATTGACGCAGTTCTACGTAAATCTTAAAACAGCATTTCTATTTTTCACCACAGGTGAATTGAAAGGTGCAAAAAAATACCGTTATATATCCAAAACATAACAGTTACGTGGTTTTGACTTTGCGGCAACAGCATTGTTCATTGACGCAGAATCTCGTAAAATCTTTAAAACAGCAATTCTATATTCACCACAGGTTGATTTGAAGGTGAAAAATACCGTTTTCTTCATACTCAAGAACATAACAGATACGTGTTTTTTGACTCTTTGCGCACCACAGCAGGCATTGTTCATTGACGCAGCATCTACGTAAATCTTAAAACAGCAATTCTATATTCACCACAGGTCGAATTGAAAGGTGTCAAAAAAATACCGTTTTCATTATATCTAAAACATTAAAGTTATGTTTTTTGACTAGTGCACACCCTGCATTGTTCTTTGAACGCAGCTCTACGTAAATCTTAAAACAGCAATTTCTATATTCACCTCAGGTGATTGACAGGTGCAAAAAATATCGTTTCATGTATACCAAAAATAATCAGTTTACGTTGTTTTTTTGACTTTGCGCACCCAGCATTGTTCATTGACGCAGAAATCTATCGTAAATCTTAAAACTGCAATTCTATATTCACCACAGTGTGAATGATAGGTGCAAAAAATACAGTTTATTTATAAAAAATAACAGTTACGTGTTTTTTGACTTTGCGCCACCCCAGGCATTGTTCATTGACGCAGCATCTACGTAAATCTTAAACAGCAATTTCCATATTTCAACCACAGAGTGAATTGAAAGGTGCTCAAAAGAATACCGGGGGCGTTTATTATATCAAAACACTACGTTACGTGTTTTTGACTTTGCGCACCCAAGCATTGTTCATTGACGCGTAGCATCTACGTAAATCTTAAAACAGCAATTCTCATATTCACCCCAGGGTGAATTTGAAAGGTGCAAAAAATACCTTTATATTATATCAAAACATAAACAGTTACGTGTTTTTGAGCTTATTGCACACCCAGCAGTGTTCATTGACGCTGTTCTACGTAAATCTTAAAATCAGCAATTCTATATTCACCACCTGGTGAATTGTAAGGTGCACAAACATACCGTTTATTTACCAAAACTAACAGTTACGTGTTTTTTGACATTTTGCGCACCCACACTGTTCATTGACGCAGCATCTACGTAAATCTTAAAACAGCAATTCTATATTCACCACAGGTGAATTGATAGGTGCAAAAAATACCTTTTATTATATCAAAACATAACAGATACGTGTTTTTTGGACTTTTGCCCAGTCCAGATTTGTTGATAGACACCTTGCAGTTAAATTTGAATCCAGCAATTTTGTTTTGATTAGAGGGATTTGAGAATAGCTGTGATTTGCCGTCTTTTAATAAGAGACTTTCCAAAACTATTCCATACCTTCTCAAATTTTTATATTTCTGAACATGGAGCGAAATGCAGGTGGTAAGCGAGCAAAGAGGGGGGTAGCACATGGAGGTAGAGGTACGAGAGAAGGTGCTCCTTCCAGTGCTGGCGACAACACGCATGCCAGCGGATCGTCAGGCCTGTCATCGCTGGGTCAGGGCCCTGTGAATCTAAGTAACGAACATCGTCGCCAATCTGTCCTTCAGTGGTTAATGCAACCTGCATCTAGCAGTCTTACCTCCTCGTCCTCGCAGTCACGGCCACAAATGTCGTCATCAGCATCATCAGCATCTGTCCAACATGAAGCAGCCCAAATGTCAACTCGTGTACCCACCACTGTGGATAATCCATTTTCTGAAGACCTCTTTGAGGTTGGGGTCAGAAGGCATGTTAAAAGATCAAGAGGCCAAAAAGGATGATTTTATCTGCTCTGACGCCCAGTTACTGATGCCATCAGAGGAGGTGAAGGAAGCCGGTCAATCGGCAAAAATCCCGGGCGGTCGGCAACGCCTTGCAGTGCCCCTTGCTTGTAGCCCGCAGCTTCTGGATGCAGAAAGTCAGGACGACCAAGTCACCTGTGTTGATGATGATGATGATGACGACATTGCGGATCCATCCTGGTCTTTTCCGCAGAATTTGCTTGCGAGCGCTTCATCAGTGGACGAGGAGGAAGACGATGGGGTAGTGTCAATACGGGTCCCGCCACAAAAAGGGAGAGGGCGGTCGCAGAAGTCCGCTGATATGATTCCGCCAGCCACGGTCAGCGCAAACCCCGCTCCTCGCTTATCGCCGTCAAAAGGTCCAGGACCTCTCAAGCCTGGGCCTTCTTTGAGCAAGCCTCTGATTCACCCAGCGATGTCATATGCCGCCTTTGCCGTAAACGCATAAGTAGAGGCAAGAACCTTAAGTGGTTAACCACCACAACATGTCTAGTCACATGCAGCGAATGCATGAGTTGAAATGGAGGGAACACTTGGCCAAAAAAGGCCAGACCGACGCCGGGCCTCCAACCACTGTCACACCCTCTGTCTCCGCCTCCTCCTCCGCCACCACCAAGCGTTCCTCAGCTGCCCATGTCTCTCAGAGTCATGATCAGGGATCAGCCTCCGATTCAGCCTCCACCGTCGCCCGAGTACCACCAGCACCACCAGAGACCCATCCTACCCCTTCTCCTTCCGCCAGTTTGACGACCTGCACGCCGTACAGCGGCCAGTCTAGCAGCCAGCCTTCTGTCTTCCAGGTTTGGGAGCAGAAGAAACACTTTAACCCAAACCATCCCAAAGCCAAAAGCCTGAATGTCGGCATTGCCAGGCTTTTGGCCTTGGAAATGTTGCCTTTCCGTCTGGTGGACACAGATGGGTTCCGCCACGTCATGGCCCTCGCTTGCCCCCAATACCAGATGCCGAGCAGGCATTTCTTTGCCAGATAAGCTGTCCGGGCCCTTGCCAGCCACGTGACATCTAAATTTTCAAGCTCGTTTGTCTGCATCTGTGTCCCGGAATAAGTCCATTCCACCACCGACACATGGATACTATTAAGCATGGCCAAGGCAGGCTATATCTCGGTGACAGCTCCACTGGAGGTGCTGGGGATAGTCCTCTGGGGGGTGACGGTTGGTCTACGAGGCTCGGCGCACTGCTCTTCAAAACCGCAGGGATGGGTGCAGGGGCTCTTTCCCCCAAGGTCAATCTTTGGATGCATCACGTGCCCAGAGGACACCAGGCCGTGTTGAAAGTAATCTCTTACTCTTTGGAGGACCGTCCACACACAGGTCAGGAGCTGTGGACGGCGTAAGAACGATGACACGAGCGAGTGGCTGGGTGATCAAGAACCTTGGCCAGGCAAGGTGGTGTGCGATAACGGGCGAAATCTGCTGGCCACCCTTATGATCGGGGGTTTTTTGGGGGAGCACATCTGCTGGGCACATGTCATGAAAACCTTGTCGTCCCAGAAATTTCTAAAGGAGCTACCCGTGGTCTGGACTGCCTGCTGAGAAAGCTCGGGTTCTGAGTTCGCACGTCCGCGTTCGCACCATGCTACGTACCCGCCTTGGCTGCACGTTGCCAGCGTCAGCTCAGCCTCCCCGGTCAAACTGTATCATTGTTGACATGGGCAACACGCTGGAATTCCCACCCTCCACTTGCTCCAGCGATTGTGGCAGCAGCGCAATGCCATAACGCAAGTACGAAGTGGACACATGGCCTGACAAGCAGCGGTATGGACCTCGGGGTGTTGATCCAACCGAGAGTTGTGGGCAGGTGAAAGAGCTCTGCTACCATCCCCTTTGCAGTTTTGAAGAAGCCACCAAATATGGTCTGTGCGGACATGCCTTGTCAGCATGAGCATTGTGGTGTTCTTAGTTCTGGAACGATGTTGGGACACTCTGATAACAACAGGTTCCCGGCCAGCGAGCAGAGGAGGGGAGACGGGACCACAGATGAGGACTCGGGAGCCTTTCTCTCCGTCTATTCCACAAGGCTCCCGACAGTTCTCAATTTCAATCGGTCTTCATTAGGCAGTGGTTTCGGGGTCAGTGCTAGTGCAAGGTGGCGCATCAGTCTCTGGGTGCTTCGTCTCAGGCAAGGCACGGGCTGTGTTGATTGAAGCTGTGACGGAGGCTGTCGGAGGAGGAGGTGGTATTCCTAAGACAACGATGTTACTGACGTCCCTGCCTTGGAAAGAGGTTGGCGGCGAATTTGCGGCGGGAGGAGTAGGAAGATGAGGAAGGATCAGTTGCTAGTGCCCTGACCAGAGGCTTGAAATTCAAGGGCTCCATCTCTCAATGAGTGGCTTGGATGCTTTTTAATTTTTACTCCATCTTCCTCCAAACATGATCCTCGCATTATGGCTATCAAAATGAACCCAGTACTGGGTGGCCACCTCTGGATCCCGGGACAAAACAAAAATCAGCACTTTCTTCCACCCACCCAAATAGAGAGTAAATTGCAGGAAATGGAGACCTTGCTGATTGATCAACTGGAGACATCGGTTGCGTCTGCTTCACGTTCCCAAATGTCACGGTGGAACAACATCAGCGACGTGACAGCAGTAGAGTGCCAAGTAGGCGTAGCGGCAGCAGCAGGCAAGGTGGCAGAAGCCTAATGGGTGACCTCTGGCAATCTTTGTTTACCACCTCACCAACGCATGCAATGCAGGGCACATCCAACACACAGAGATCAGCTTAAGATCATGGTGCACGACTATCTGCGTCTCAACACCGATGTTTTTGCATGTGTTCCGGACCCAATAGACTTCTGGGTATCCAAAATGGACGAATGGCCCGAGCTGGCTCGTCACGCCATAGAGGTGTGCCCTGCCCAGCAGCCAGCGTCATATCTGAGCGGATCTTCAGCACAGTGGAGGAGTCATTACAGACAAACGCATCGGCTTTCCACAGATAATGTGGATCGTTTGACTTTCATCAAGATGAATCAGGCATAGATCTCTGATGATGTTGTGGCCCCCTTGCCGAGGTCACCGATTAGTTGCCAGTCTACTTCACATTCCTTTTCAAACAGAAATGGTCCTCTTGAAAACTTTTTTTTAAAATGATCATTTCTTACTGCAATTTTTATTCTCTTTTCCCAACAGTTCATTTTGCTGGTTTTGCTGTGAGGAGACTGTAAAAGACAGCAAGGTTTCATGACAACACCGTATTCCATTTACTCACTTTATCTTAAGAAGTTTTCGCATTGTCAATGGTTTTGAGGTCATGTTGCTGTGAGATACAGCAATAATCATGGTCCTTTGGAACAGAAATGTGACTTCTAAGTGGCATTTCTCCCTCACAATTTTTAATAGTGGCTGAGAAGTCATATTTATAATTTTTTGGGGTCATGTTGCTGTGAGATACAGCTATAATTATGGTCCTTTGGAACAGAAATGTGGCTTCTAAGTGGCATTTCTCCCTCACAATTTTTAATAGTGGCTGAGAAGTCATATTTATAATTTTTTTGGGGTCATGTTGCTGTGAGATACAGCAATAATCATGGTCCTTTGTAACAGAAATGTGGCTTCTAAGTGGCATTTCTCCCTCACAATTTTTAACAGTGGCTGAGAAGTCATTTTTATAATTTTTTGGGTCATGCTGCTTTGAAATGCAGCAATACTACAGGTCCTATTATAAAAAAAATGTTGTTTCTAACAGACATTTGTTCTTCACAATTGACCAAAGTGGCTCAAGGGTCATGCTTTGAATTTTTGGGGGCATTTTGCTTTTGAATGCAGCTCATACTACAGGTCCTATCTAAAAAAATGTTGTTTCTAACAGACATTTGTCTTCTCAATTGTTCAAAGAGTGGCTCAAAGGGTGTAGGTGCTGTCAGAAACAGGAATAGGGTGGACATATGTTAATGGTCACTATATTGCAAAAATGACTTGTATTTTGGCAAGATCTTTAACATTAGCTATCAATCCCTGTATGAGAAATAACCATTTTATACATGAAAAAAAGAGAATCAAAAGGGACATGGTGGGATTCCATCCTATTTTATAAATGTGTTTTCATAGTATTAAAGTACTAATAAACAATTGCATGCTACAAATATAGCTGTTAAAATAATTCTCAGAATTGTACAAGGGACGGTACATGAAAACTGACAGATTGTAGGTTATTCAGAGGACATGGAGTATGGACACGGCAGAGAACAAAGTACCGAGACATTTCCTACCAGCACGTTGAGTAAATGAGAAATAGAATGCCAAGATAAAGGGCACCTGGGTGTACAGGAGCGTTAACCATCTGTAATTTCCCATGTGAAGCTACAAATTGGTCCACAACTCTTCCGGAGGGGCAAGCGCTACCAGTAGGTATTGACTGTGTAAGAGGAAGGATGGAGTTTCTCACACTTCCGCTCCGCACTCTGCTTCAGCCCATGACAGTTCGTGCTGCGTCATCAGGGCATTTTAAACCTGCGTGTTATAGATGTCGACGCCAGCCATGGGCTTTCACCGCACCCACTGTAACTCCGGGCCCTGGGAAATGCTGTGGCCCAGGACTGGTATTAGTCATTGTCAGTTCTAAATAAAATGGTGTTTGAAAGACTCCTTTTTCCGGCACTTTTTTAAATGTGGGGGTCATGCAGGTTTGGGGGGGCTCATTGCTGTGGCCCAAGGAACCAGGTATAAGTCAATGTCCTGTTTAACTAAAATGGATGGTTTGAAAGGATCTTTTTCCGGCTCTCGTAACATGTGGGGGTCATGCAGGTTTGGGGCTCATTCTTTGTCCCTGGTCTGTTATAGTCAATGTCCAGTTAAACTAAATGTGTAGTTGAAAGACTCCTTTTTCTGGCACTTTTTAAATGTGGGGGTCTGAAGGTTTGGGGTCATGCTGCGTTCCAGGACAGGGTTAGTCAATGTCCAGTTCAAGTAGTAACATGATGGTAAAATATACTGCCTTCTGTCACTTTTTTAATTTGTGGGTGATGAGGTTTAAGGGTAGGGTGTGGTACAAGACAGGGATTGTAAATTGGTCTGTGACTTTTTTTCTGTGACTTTTATAACCTAAGTGTGTTGCCTAAGATGTAGCACGTATCCATTTGACTGTTGTGGATGTTAATTTCAGCTTCTCCAGCCTTGTTTGGGTGTAATATATGAAGGTGTTGTTGCTCTCCCATAGACTTTAATGGTCATCGCGCATAATCGATGCTCACTATCGAAAAACCTTATCGATAGCGGCCGACTATCGACTATCGATCGATCTCGATAGCCAACGCAATCGCTCAACACTAGCCAGCACAAATGCTCATGAAGTGAACTTCTAGGATATTACTACAACATGAGAGGTTATATTCTCCATTTACCCTCCTGTAACAAGATGGTGTGAAGGGCACTAGCACAAAGGCTCATGAAGTTAACTTCTAGGATATTACTACAACATGAGAGGTTATATTCTCCATTTACCCTCCATAACAAGGTGGTGTGAAGGTGGCAACACAAATGCTCATGAAGTGAACTTCTAGGATATTACTATATATGAGAGGATATAATCTCCATTCACCCTCCTGTCAAGTGGTTCTTTAAAAACCCCAGGGAAAGGAAAATTACAATCTCATCCCCAAGAATGATATCCGAATATCTGTCTAGTTTTCGGTTTACGTAATAATAAATGCCAGCAACATTAAAGACAAAGGTAAGAGTGCACGTCTCGCTGGTCTGGAACCTAAGTCCCACAAACGGGCAGGGTGCCGGTAGCGGTTTGGGTGATTTATTCATGCAGAAGTGCTGTTGGGTGGACCGCTTGAGTTGGCGGTGCTGTCTGTTATGTTTTTACTATATGCTGGAGTCCTTCAATGTGGCATCTGAGTACAGTATTAACCAGGGAATCTTATCAGTTTTTTCTTCTAGATTCTTCCCTTGGAGTGAACTGCTCATCCTTTGTTAACCTCAGGAAATGGTAAACTTATCTTATAATCAATATTATGAGAATCTGGAAGTCTGTTTCTTCACTTACAAGGGCCTCTTACAGAAAACAAAGTCAGCATAGCCTCTGACACTGGTCCTATAGCAATACTTCTGTGTAATGATCAAGAAGAATGGTCATTGGCTAGAGAAAAATGAGCCAACACCTTGTGTTTAATAGCATCCTTATTGCCAAATAAAATTATAACTTTATTAGATTAAATTTACCAAGTAGCTGCTTAGTATTCTCTACGATCTTTGGCATAAGTCTGAGTACTTTAGAGAATGCACATTTTGCATACTGTCCCCCACCCCTGCGTTTTGTACTGCTTTTGGAAATCCCATTGTGTGCTGCCTGAGGACGAAGGGGAAAA
The DNA here is from genome assembly GCA_025379985.1 of Phyllomedusa bahiana. NCBI lineage: Eukaryota > Metazoa > Chordata > Amphibia > Anura > Hylidae > Phyllomedusa > Phyllomedusa bahiana. Next base: position 149,640 of record JAODAL010004060.1, on the reverse strand, counting down.
CTAAGATTTACTTACCGAAATCTTTATTTCAATGAGTCCTCAGGCAGCACATGGATCTCACCCTTATAAAAAAAAAAATGTCTGTACTGCTTTAAAAGAAACAGGTCTGTTCACTGTCTGAGGAGAGCTTATATGGGTGATGTGGAACTAATTAATGCCTGAATTATTTTAACCTGATACTCGTTTCTCTTTGTTCTGTCCTAAGCTGGGTTGAGGAGGATATTAACCCATTGTGTGCTGTCTGCGGACTCATGGAAATACAGATTTCGGTAACTAAATCTTAGTCTTCCCCCAGATAGCTAGGCAGTTTGCCCCAATATAGCTAGTTAGGTTTCCCCCTAGTAGCTAGTTTACCCCCAGATAGCTAGTTTGCCCCCAAATATCTAGGTTAATTGCTCCCAGATAGCTAGTTTGCCCCCCAGGTAGCTAGGTAAATTGCTCCCAGATAGCTAGGTAAATTTCCCCCCGATCGCTGGTTTGCCCCCAGACAGCTAGGTAAATTGCCTTCAGATAGCTAGCTAGTTTGCCCCCAGATAGCTAGTTTGCCCCCAGAAAGCTAGGTAAATTGCCCCCAGATAGCTAGTTTGCTCCAAATAGCTAGGTTAATTGCCCCCAGATAGCTAGCTTGTCCCCAGATAGCTAGGTGAATTGCCCCCAGATAGCTAGGTAAATTGCCCCAGATAGCAAGCCAGTTTGCCCCCAGATAGCTAGTTTGCCCCCAGATAGCTAGTTCGCCCCAGATAGCTAGCCAGTTTGCCCCCAGCTAGCTAGCAAGTTTGCCCCCAGATAGCTAGTTTGCCCCCAGATAGCTAAGTAAATTGCCCCCTGATGGCTAGTTTGCCCCCAGATAGGTAAATTGCCCCCAGATAGCTAGGCAGTTTGCCCCCAGCTAGCTAGCAAGTTTGCCCCCAGATAGCTAAGTAAATTGCCCCCAGATAGCTAGTTTGCCCCCAGATAGGTAAATTGCCCCCAGATAGCTAGGCAGTTTGCCCCCAGATAGCTAGTTTGCCCCCAGGTAGTTAGATAAATTGCCCCCAGATAGCTAGCTAGTTTGCCCCTAGATAGCTAGGTAGTTTTCCCCCAGATAGCTAGGTAAATTGCCCCCAGATAGCTAGTTTGCTCTCAGATAGCTAGGTAAATTTCCCCCAGATAGATAGGCAAATTGCCCCCACATAGCTAGGTAGCTTGCCCCCAGATAGCTAGGTCAGACCCCATTAGGTGAAAAAGAAATACACTCACCTTTTCCTGTTCCCCAACGAGCAACTGCAGCACAGGTTTCACTAGGAGACTCAGGGCCAACCACTAGTAGGTCTGAGGCCTATGGCCTTAGACCTACTAAGCAGGATAGCGATGCAGAGCGCTGGCACAGACATGCCTATGAGCACTCGGGACGGAGAACCCGGGCGTCCCTAGCCATGATATGCGGGCCGGGCCCACTTTGTCGGACCAGGGGCCTACCGGAAGATCCAATGATCCTACGGTGGGCCTGTCCGACACTGATCACAGGTTATCCATTTTGAGTCTGCATGTCATTTAAAATCAGAAAATTATATAGTAATACCATTTTACTATATCTAAGCCTTAGGTTTAGTAAATGGGTGGATTAACATTTACAGAGCATGGTCTATCTGGTCCCAGGATACATTAGAGATAGCAAAATGGTATTACAAAAATGGAAAATTGCTCGAGAAGTGATTCCATAACAACAGCTTTACAGTGCTTTTATTAATTTTTAATTGGATGCTGATTTTCAGGCCTAGTTCTGCTGTATAACACTAGTATGTACATAACTACAGTGGGAAAATAAGTATTTGATACACTGGCAAGTTTCCCCCGCTACAAAGAATGGAGAGGTCTGTAATTTTTATTGTTGGTACACTTCAACTGTGAGAGATAGAATCTAAAAAAAAAATCCAGAAAATCACATTGTATGATTTTTAATAATGAAAATGCATTTTAGTGCATGAAATAAGTATTTGATCACCTACCAACCAGCAAAAATTCTGGTTGTCACAGACCTTTTAGTTTTTCTTTAAGAAGCCCTCCTACTCTGTCCTCATTACCTGTATTATTTACACCTGTTTGAACTTGTTACCTGTATAAAAGACACCTGTCCACGCATTCAAACAATCACACTACAACTTTTGCACCATGGTCAAGATCAAAGAGTGGTCTAAGGATACAGGGCACAAAATTGTAGACCTGCACAAGGCTGAGATGGGCTACAGGACAATAGGAAAGCAACTTGGTGAGAAGGCAACAACTTTTGGAGCAATTATTAGTAAATGGAATAAACACAAGATGACTGTCAATCTTCCTTGGTCTCGTGCTCCATGCAAGATCTCGCCTCTTGGGGTAAGGATGCTTCTGAGAAAGGTCAGGAATCAGCCCAGAGCTACAATGGAGGAGATGGTCAATGACCTGAATAGAGCTGGGACCACAGTTTCAAAGATTACCGTTAGGGTATGTTCACACGGCTTAAAATTTTGGCTCGCATTTCGACACATATTACGTTTAATACGTGGCGCAATGCGCGCCGCAATTACGGTAATTCATAGCTGTCATAGAGAGCTATGGATTACACATCGTCGTCCCGTGTGTACAATACGATCTTATTGTACACGCGGCAGAATTGACATGTCAATGGTTAGTGGCGAATACGCACCACTGACAATGCATGTCTATGGGGCCGGCGACCGGCCGCCCCCCCCGTTCTTTGGAATTACGCGCTGATCAGTACGTGGTTCCAAAACACCTGCTGTAGTCCCGTGTGAACATACCCTTAGTAAGACACTATGTCGTCATGGATTAAAATTCTGCAGGACACGCAAGGTCCCCTGTTCACACCAACACATGTCCAAGCCTGTTTGAAGTTCACCAATCACCAACTGGATGATCCAGAGGAGGCATGAGAGAAAGTCATGTGGTCAGAGAAAACCAAAATATTACTTTTTGGTATAAACTCCACTCACTGTGTTTGGAGGAAGAAGAAGGATGAGTATGACCTCAAGAACACCGTCCCAACCATGAAGTATGGAAACATAATACTTTGGAGGTGCTTTTCTGCAAAGGGGACAGGACGACTGCACCGTATTGAGAGGAGGATAGATGGGGCCATGTATGGTGAGATTTTGGCCAACTACCTCCTTCCCCTAGTAAGAGCATTGAAGATGGGTTGTGGCTTGGTCTTCCAGCATGACAATGACCACAGAAACGGAAAAACTCCTTAGTTGCCCTAAGTAGCATTTCAAAGTCCTGGAGTGGCTTAGCCAATCTCCAGACCTGAACCCAATTGAAAATCTTTGGATGGAGCCGAAACTCAATGTAGCCCAGCAACAGCCCCGATACCTGAACGATCTGAAGTAGATGTATGTAGGAGTGGGCCAAAATCCTTGCTGCAGTGTGTGCAAACTTAGTCAAGAACTACAGGAAACGTAGTTGTAATTGCAAACAAAGTTTTCTGTACCAAATAGTAACTTCTGTCTTTCTATTGTATCAAATACTTTTTTCATGCAATAAAATGCAAATTAATTATTTAAAATCAGACAATGTGATTTTCTGGATTTTCTTTTAGATTCTGTCTCTCACAGTTGAAGTAAACTTATGATAAAAATTACAGCCCTCTCTATTTTTTGTAGGCGGGAAAACATGCAAAATTGCCAGTGTATCAAGTACTTATTTCTTCACTGAATATGTAGATGTTCAGGCCCATTACTTTTCTATAGTGCTATTCATAATATGTAAGTACAGTATATCTGTAACGGCTGGGTAGTGGATCCTCTGGACCACCGCAAGCGATGATAGTTAAGTCACAACAGGGAGCGGAGTCTAAGTAGCCCCCGGTATTCACCAGAGCCCGCCACAAAGCGGGATGGACTTGCTGCGGCGTGAGGCTACCAGGTCGCTACCCCCGACGTGACTTGCTTGCGATGGCAGTCGAGGTGCAGCGTGGTACAGAATCGTAATCCAAGAATCGTAGTCGTGGGCAGGCAGTAAGGTCAGGGCTGGCGGCAATGGTTCGTGGTCGTGGACAGGCAGGAAGGTCAGGGCAGGCGGCAGAGGTTCGGAGTCGAGAAACGTAGCAAGAGGTCTGTTACACGGTAAGGCGAGAATACACTTAAGGAACGCTTTTACTAAGGCACGAGGCAACATAGATCCAGCAAGGAGTGATTGTGGAGTGAAACCTTAAATAGAGGAAGCGCCCGGCAATTAGCCAATAACCGGGGCGCTGGCCCTTTAAATTTTCAAGAACGACGCGCGGCGTGCCCCTAGGGAGGGGCACGCCGCCTCGGCTGGCAGAGGGCGCGGACGGGACAGGAACGAGGTCAGGTGAGTCCTGAGTGCTGCAACCCCACCGCTCGTCCCGGGGCCAGCGGCGCCACCCGACCCCGGCAAAGACCCGGGGGGGGGGGGGGGGCGGCCACGGGTGCGCCCACGGCCCTCGGGTCGAGGAGCGGGACCAACCACTACAGTACCTCCCCCCTTTGGTCTCCCCCTCTTTTTAGGCTGAAGAAACTTACGGATCAGATCTCGGTTCAGGATATTGGACTCCAGTTCCCAGGACCTTTCTTCAGGGCCGAAGCCCCTCCAATCTACAAGAAAGAAACACTTACTCCTGATGGTCTTCATGTCTAAGATGTCCTTTACTTCAAAAACATCAGGGGACTCTAGTACCGGAGATGGAGCAGCGCTCCTCTGGGAGAACCGGTTCAAGACCAGAGGCTTTAGGAGGGAGACATGAAAGGCGTTAGGAATCCGGAGAGATGGCGGTAGGCAGGAGCTTGTAGGCACCGGATTCATTGCCGAAGTACTGTGAAAGGTCCCAGAAACCACGGACCCAATTTATAGCTGGGATCTTGAGGCGTATGTATTTGGAGGAGAGCCACACTTTATCCCCTGGAAGGAACGTTGGGGAAGGTCTTCTCCTCTTGTCAGCTTGGGTCTTCATGTGGGCTGAAGCCTGGAGTAAGGCAAGTCGGGTCTCTCGCCAAATGACCCCGATATCCTGAACCTGGTTGACCACGGCGGGAACCTCGGAGGCTGAAGCCAAGGGGAGGGGTGGCGCGGGTGACGACCATAGAACCACAAGGAAGGGGGAAAGGGCCATCAGTCGGAGTCCCGATGGTTATATGAAACTTGCCCAGAATCGTTATCCTGGCGTCCGGAACCAAATGCCGTAGATACTCCCCCAAGATCTGGTTTACCCTCTCCACCTGCCCATTTGTCTGGGGATGATACGCGGAAGAGGAAAATCTAGCTTGATTTGCAAGCGGGAACATAGGGACGCCGAAACTTAGAGACAAATTGGACGCCTCGATCAAGTACGATGTGGGATGGTAAACCAGGGCAGCCAAAAAAAAATGTATGGAAGAAGTAGTCCGCCAATTGGGGAGCAGAAAAGAGGCCAGGAAGCGGCACAAAGTGGGACATCTTTGAAAATCGGTCAGTGACCACCCAGATGACCGAGTTTCTGGAGGAAGGAGGAAGGTCCGTGATGAAGTCCATGCCTATGTGTGTCCATGGAGACTCCAGAACAGGCAGAGGGACTAAGAGGCCTGCAGGCCTGTGGCGAGGAACCTTGTTTTGGGCACACGTGGAGCAGGAGAGAACGAAGTCCTTGACATCTTGGAGCAGAGTTGGCCACCAGTAGTGTCACGAGATGAGGACGAAGGATTTCCGTGCCCCGGGGTGGCCGACCAGAAGAGAACTATGTCCCAACCCAGAATTCTCCTTCGGGAGTGCGGGACGCCCGTAATTTTCTGCCCGGAGGAACGCTACGGAGGCCCCACGAGAACAATGAACCAACCGTTCAGGACCAATGATGTGCTGAGACACTGGTTCCTCCCCGGTAATGTCAGAAGCACGGGAGAGGGCATCCGCCTTGACATTTTTCTCGGCCGGCCGGAAGTGGATCTTGAAATCAAAACGTTAAAAAAAATGAGACCACCAGGCCTGGCAAGGGTTTAAACGCTGAGCCGTCTGGAGGTATTGAAGATTCTTATGGTCGGTGAAGACGTCAAACGGATGTCGAGCTCCCTCCAACAGATGTCGCCACTCTTCCAGGGCCGGGTTTTTATGGCCAACATTACCGGTCTCCAATGGCATAATTACGTTCGGGCCGAAGAGAAGGTTTTTCGCAAAAAAAACCCCGCTTGTGGACGGCCCTTGCCTTTAGGGCCCTTCGGGGGTCAGGACCGCCCCTGCCCCAAATGGAAGAGGCATCCACCTCTAGACTAAAGGGGTCTCTCTCGATCCGGGACGGCCCAAAAAATGGGTTTGCTGAGGAAAATGCTGTCTTCAGTCGGGAGAATGCTTCCTCGGCAATGGAGGCAAACTTTTCCGGATTAGCATTCTTTCGGGTGAGAGCCACGATGGGACCACCAGAGTAATAATGGGAATGAACTGCCGGTAGTAGTTGGCGAATCCTAGGAAGCGTTGAATCGCCCGAGACCGACGGTCGTGACCACGGGCTGATCGCAGAGAGTTTAGCTGGGCCCCATCTGTAGACCTTGATCGGAAACTATGAAACCCAAGGAAAGGAAGGCTGGCCTGGTGAACTGACACTTCTCCCAGCTTGGCATACTTTTCGATTGCCACGCAGGCCTCGCAAGACCTGCGTACTTGTACCGATGGGTCTGTATTCGGGGGAAAAAATCAGGATATCGTCCAAGTATACAATGACGCAGGTGTATAGCAAGTCCCGAAATACGTAATTGACGAACTCCTGAAATACAGCTGGGGCGTTGCATAGCCCGAAGGGCATCACAAGATACTCGAAATGCCCATCCCGTGTGTTGAAAGCCGCTTTCCACTCGTCCCCTTCTCGAATTCTGATGAGGTTGTAGGCTCCTCGTAGGTCTAATTTGGTAAAGACCATGGCTCCACGGAGACAATCCAAGAGCTCAGAGATCAGGGGTAGAGGGTAGCGATTCTTCACCGTGATCTTGTTTAGGCCTCTGTAATCAATACACGGACGAAGTGAACCGTCTTTTTTCTGAACGAAGAAGAAGCCAGCCCCGGCGGGCAAGGAGGACTTGCGTATAAAACCTTTCAACAAATTCTCCTGAATATAGGCCGACATGGCCTGGGTCTCGGGCACAGACAAAGGGTAGACCCTACCCCGTGGGGACTGGTTCCGGGAAGGAGGTCTATAGGACAGTCATACGGCCGTAGCTTCTCAGCCTGCTTCTCCGAGAATACATCTCCAAAATCCAGGTAATCCACTGGCAGATCTTGTAGAAACTTGACGGACGACTGGGGAGGAGAGATGGACACCGTGCGTGGTGCCACCAAGCAGAGATCCTGGCACTCCGATCCCCAACGCAGGACTTCGCCTGTCTTCCAATCAAGCGTAGGGGCATGACGTTGCAGCTAGGGTAGCCCCAACAGGATCGCCGAAGAAGCGCGAGGCAGGACATGAAAGGAGATCTTCTCCGTGTGTAGGACCCCTACACGGAGGGTCACAGGCCGGGTGATGAACTGAATGGAGTTTGCTGAGAAGCTCCCCACTGACGGATGAGATAAGCAACGGCTTTTCCAGGCGGATCACTGGGAAGCGATAGCGAGACACCCAGGGGGGCATGAATAAAGTTCCGGCTGAGCCGGAGTTTCCCGGAAGGCAGGGACCGAAGAGATAGGCCAGCATCCGTCGTTACCTCCACTGGCAACAACAAATCGTGGAGAGGAAGACTGAGCACCTAGGGACGCCTCTCCTACGGCACCTAGGTGCTAGCATTTCCCGTCCGCTGAGGATGCTGCGGACAACTCCTACGGAAATGGTCCGAACTGGCGCAGTAGAGGCAAAGGTTCTCCATCCGGCGGCGGGACAGTTCTTCATCCGACAAGTGGGCCCGGTCCACCTGCATGGGTTCCTCAGTGTAAACCTATGGAGGAGGCAGCGGAGACCTTTGGAACACGGGAGCCAGACGAGTTAGAACGGCGAGTTGTGCCGAGTCACGCTCCTGGCGGAGCTCCTCTGTCTCTCCGTGAAATGCACGTCTATGCGCGTGGCCAGATAGATAAGAAGATGGGAGATCTCTTGCTGCAAGTGCATCCTTTACTCTGCTCGACAGGCCCTTCTTGAATGTGGTGCAGAGAGCGGCGTCATTCCATGACAGCTCGGAGGCTAGGGTGCGGAACTGAACTGCATAATCTCCTACGGAGGAGTCCCCCTGGCGTAGGTTCAATAGCGCCGTCTCCGCAGAAGATGCTCGCGCCGGCTCCTCGAAAATGCTGCGGAATTCAGAGAGGAAAGCCTGTAGGTCTGCGGTCACAGGGTTATTTCGGTCCCAAAGGGGTGTGGCCCAGGCCAGGGCCTTTCCAGATAGCAGTCTCACCACGAACGCCACATTTGCCCTTTCAGTAGGAAACTGGTCGGCCATCAGCTCCACGTGCATGGAGCACTGCGTAATAAAACCTCTGCAAAAGCTTCGAGTCCCCGTCGAAATTGGGAAAGGTAGAGGAAGGGCGAAGATTCGGACCCACGGTTGCCAGCGGGACGGCAGAAGGAGATGGAACCACCGGCGAAGAGGCAGGTTGCTGCTGCTGGGAGGCCAGGAATTGATGCATCATGGCAGACAGCTGACCCAATTGCTGTGCTTGTTGCGCGATCTGCTGCGACTGTTGGGTTTACAATGTTCGTGAGATCCCTAGACTTTAGCAGGGGGACCTTGGCGGGATCCATGGCTGGATCTAACTGTAACGGCTGGGTAGTGGATCCTCTGGACCACCGCAAGCGATGATAGTTAAGCCACGCCAGGGAGCGGAGTCTAAGTAGCCCGGCAGGCGGCAGAGGTTCGGAGTCGAGAAACCGTAAGCAAGAGTTTTGGTCCCCAGTAAGGGCGAGGGAAAACACTTAAGGAACGCTTTTACTAAGGCACCGAGGCAACATAGATCCAGCAAGGAGTGATTGTGGAGTTAAACCTTAAATAGGGGAAGCGCCCGGCAATTAGCCAATTACCGGGGCGCTGGCCCTTTCAATTTCCAAGGACGAGCGCGCGCCCTAGGGAGCGGGGACGCGCGCCTCGCCGCAAAGGGCGCGGACGGGACAGGAACGAGGTCAGGTGAGTCTCTGAGTGCTGCGGATCCACCGCTCGTCCCGCGGCCAGCGGCGCCACCCGACCCCGGGTGTTTGCCGGGGGGGCGGCCACGAGTGCGCCCGTGGCCCGCAGGCCGAGGAGTGGGACCACCCGCTACAATATGTTCATTATCAGGCCCAGCACTGCATTATAGTGCTACAATTCAAGGACACCTGCCACATAGGTTATACCACCCTTGCTGAGGACAGCACAAGCTAGTGACAGACATGCTGTTTCCATCGCTGTGTTCCTTAATCTTAAAGATGCTGTAGTTTTAGAGTATTTAATGCTCAAATCTGCAGTTTTCAATCAGAAAAGAGTCCATTTAATTCATGAACTGCCCATCTGAGGCTAGCCCCGCCCATCTCACAACTGATTAACCTATTACTTTGAATAGGTAGAAATATGTGAATAACTGTCAGCTGGGCAGGACTAGCCTAGGGTGGGCGGGGCTAACACCTGCTCATGAGTAAGCCAGGTTCTTTTCTGTCTGGAAACTGTCAGATTGAGCATTAAATACTCTAAAACTACTGCACCCTTCAGAATAAGGGACACAGCACTGGAAACAGCATGTATGACAATAGCTTGTGCTGTCCTCAGAAAGGGGGGCATAATCTAGGTGACAGGTTCCTTTTAATATCAAATTAAATAGAGATTTTCAGGCCTGGCACCACTAGTTTGCATACACTATATAAAAAGACACATATGCATGTTTTTCTAACTGTGACATGAAATCAGAATAAACCTTACCCGTTTTAGTTCAATTAGGATTGCCAAAATTATTTATACTTGCCAAAATCCAGAATAATGAGAGAGAGAATTTTTGAAGGCATTTTTATTATTTTCTGCGAAGTCAAAAGTTTACATACTGTACATTTCATTAGTATTTGGTAGCATTGCCCTTAAACTGTATGACTTGGGTCAAATACTTTTTATATCCTTCCACAAGCTTTTCACAATAGTTGGTAGGAATTTTGGCATATTCCTCCTGACAGATCTGGTGTAACTGAGCCATGTTTTAGGTCCCATTGCTGGCATCTGCCTTTTCAGTTTTGTCCATAAATTTTCAACAGGATTGAGATCAGGGCTTTGTGATGGCCATTCCAAAACATTGACTTGGTTATCCTTAAGCCACTTTGTAACCAGTTTGGCAGTATGCTTCAGGTCATTGTGTATTTAGAAGACGCATTTCCGCCCAAGCTTTAACTTCCTGGTCGATGTCTTGAAATGTTGCTTCAGTATTGCCACATAATCTTCTTTCCTCATGATGCCATCTATTTTGTGAAGTGCACCAGTCCCTCCTGCAGCAAAACAACCCTACAACATGATGCTGTTTCAAATGAAGTGTGCACTTACTTTCTGCTGCAGATGGTAAAATAAATGCCAGTCTTTACTGATGATAAACAACTTCTGTCAGGAAAACCCCGCCGGCCCACTCGAGGGTCAATGGCCTGACTTGGGGTGTATCGTGACAAGGTCAGCCAGATACTGTTTCACAGTTAACTCCTGTCCACACAGGCACAGGAAGACCCAGGGAGTGCAAGAGGGCACCCTACTCGCCCACAACCCTGAACGGCTGTGAGAGATCTGTTTACCCATGCTGGTAAAACACAGCTCTGCCGGCCCAATAACCTGCCACCAGTCCCTTGTTTGGTTATAAGACCAATCCGTTACCGACTTACAACAAGGCCAGGAACCAGCCTTGGGGTAGCTATATTTTAAAGACCGAGTATAAGACGGGTGAGGCTGATGATCAAGACAGACTAGCCCAAATTAACGTTTATAGATTTAATTCTCCTTGGGACGATGCCCTAGACAGACAATGGGCGACATGTATAAAGATCGGCGCGTCGGAGCGCCCGTTTTCGCCCGATCTAAAGTGAAAGCTGTGCCTCATTTATGTCGGCGCCCGAAGTGCGCTCATACATGCGGTGTAAGCTGTGTGTGTGAGGCGCAGTGCGGGACTTAGGCGCAGAAGGACTGCGCCTAACATCTGGTACGAATCGAGACAGGCTGGAAATGCATGAAAAAGCATGAAGCATGTTAGTGAATAGGAGAAACAGTTGTCTTTCCAATGAATTAATGAATAAAGATAAATATCAACATGGTATAAAATCTATTTCAATGTTGGCAAAAATTTTATATATTATAATGAAAGCAAATATATATACGATCTACAAAGAAAGAAATATCACCTAGAAAAGGTGTTAAAAAGGGAGAGAATGCCACTAATAAGAAGAATAAATAAGTAAGCCAGAAATCCTGCTTGGAGGACAACAGGTCCCAGCAAGCCTTGTGTTGTATATACTGAATTGCATTAAACTTCAAAGCAGCCCAAATACTTTAAAAATTGTTGTTATGGAAAATGTGTAAGAAAACATCTGTCCAACCTCTGTGCAACATCTGCATTGGCTTATGTGATGTAAAATTAATGTAATTGTCATGGGGTCCAGCGCGGGTGCCGTGGCCGCCTGCGACCAGCCCCTTGCTGCCCGGGCCCCGGCGCTTGTTCACTTACCCATCCAAGCTCCTGTGCTTCCTGCTCCCAGCCGCCGTAAGCGCACCGGCTGCTTAGGGCGCGCGCGACGACTGGTCTGGATTTAAAAGGCCAGTGCGCCGGTAATTTGTCAATTGCCAGCCGCTGGTTCTACATAAGGTACACGCCCCCTGCACTCTCTGCCAGATTATTGGTGTGCGTTTATTGAGTCTTGAGAGTGTTGGAGTTCTGTATAGATTACCCGTGTACCAGTCCGTTCCGCTACGTTTCCTGACCTTGCCTGTTTGCCGCCTGTCCTGACCGTCTGCCCGCCTCTGCCGCCCAGGCTGAGACCTGCCTGTCCCCGCCTTCGTCTCTGGATTACGATTCTGTACCACGCATTACCCCGGCCGCCATCGCAAGCAAATCACGTCAGGGGTAGTGACCTGCTGGCCTCACGCCGCAGCAAGTCCATCCCGCTTTGCGGCGGGCTCTGGTGAATATAGGGGCTACTTAGACTCCGCTCCCTGGTGTAGCTTAATTATCATCGCTTGTGGTGGTCCAGCGAATCCACCAGCCCATTACAGTACAATATGGTCATGGATTCCGCCAGGGTACCTTTGCCCGATCTCCGGGACGTCACGACGGCCGTCACCCAGCAGAGCCAGCGTATTGACCAGCTCGCGGCCATGATGCAGAACCTTGCGGCCCGTCTACCTCCACCTGCGGCTGCTTTACCCGCCACAGCAGCACCAGTTGCTCCTGCAGCCATGGCTCTACCTGTTCCTGCACCAGGACCATCTCTGCATCTGCCGCTCCCCTCACGCTGTGATGGAGACCCCAATAAGTGCCGTGGGTTCATCAGTCAATGCTCCATCCACATTGAGATGTTGGGGCATCAATTCCCTACTGAGCGGGCTAAGGTGGCCTTTATAATTAGCCTCTTATCTGGGGAGGCCTTGGCCTGGGCCACTCCGCTATGGGACCGAGGAGATCCGTTAACGGCAAATCTGCAAGCCTCCCACCAGGGGTTCCGCACCATCTTAGAGGAACCTGGCCGCACCTCCTCCACTGCCGCAGCTCTGCTCCGTCTCCGTCAGGGCGACTATTCTGTGGGTCAGTACTCCATGCAGTTTCGATCCCTAGCCTCAGAGCTGTACTGGAATAATGAGGCTTTGGTGGCGACCTACTGGCAAGGCCTTTCTGGGCGCATTAAAGACGAGCTTGCGGGTTGGGACCTGCCATCCGCTCTGGACGAACTAATTCGGTTAGTCACCCGAATTGATATTCGGTTTGCCAAGAGACAACATGAGCTCCGCCTCCAACGGGAGGTCGTCCGACCATGCCGTCTACCTCGTCTGGCTCCCGTTTTCCAACGACCTCCACTTCCTCCGTCTATGGTTCCTGGGGACGAACCCATGCAGGTCGAGAGAGCCCACCTGACCCAGGAAGAACGTTCACAGCGACGTCAGAGACAGCTGTGCTTCTACTGTGGCAGTTCTGGCCACATCATTGGGGACTGTCCCGGTGCGCCTGGAAACTTTCGCACCTAGGGCTCGCAGGAGGCATCCCTAGGTGTCAGAGCAGCCCTCCCCGCTGACCATTCCCGTACTATGTGGAGTTTCGCCGGACAGCACCTTTCAAGCCACCTCCTTCCTTGATTCGGGGTCCACTGGAAATTTTGTAAGCCACGCACTGTTGTCCAAATTTCGTCTCCCGGTGACCCCTCTGCAGAAACCCATGTTCGTCTCCTCCATCAGTGGCGAATGCCTAAAGGACACTGTTCGGTTCTGCACTGCGCTTCTCACCTTGCAGATTGGCACCCTGCACAAGGAGACTCTGAAACTTCTTGTTCTGCCTCGCTCCACTTCTGAAATTCTCCTGGGCCTCCCTTGGTGGCAAGACCATGCTCCGACCTTAGACTGGAACACGGGCGAGATTATCCGTTGGGGTCCCGTGTGCCACTCGCGATGCCTTCCTGTACTCCGTCCAGCTCTACAGCCCGCCTCTGTAAAGTCTACGAAGCCTCTGCCGGGTCTGCCCACTCCTTACCAGGATCTAGCCGACGTCTTTGCCGAAAGATATGCCGAAACTCTTCCCCCGCACCGGCCGTTCAACTGTCCTATTGACCTGCACCACGGTAGTAGCCCTCCCCCAGGCAGAGTCTATCCTCTTTCGTTCCCGGAGACTAAGGTGATGTCGGAATATATCCAGGAGAATCTCCATAAAGGCTTCATACGCAACTCTTTCTCGCCTGCGGGGGCTGGTTTCTTCTTTGTTGAAAAGAAAGATGGTACTCTCCGGCCCTGTATCGATTATCGGGGACTCAACAAAAAAAAAAAAATCGTACCCCCTGCCTCTGATCTTGGAGCTTTTTCATCGCCTGCGTGGCGCAAAATTTTTTTCAAACTTGGATTTACGTGGAGCATACAACTTGATTCGTATCCGTAAAGAAGCCGGACGGTGAAATGCGCGTTGGGGTTTCAGTGCCTCTCCTTGGTCTGTATCTCTACTTTTATTAAAATCATTTTTCTTTATTTTTATTTATGCACTTTATGTTTTACAAATAGATGTGTGTATCCCAAAGAGCATTTTACTGGTTTTTTGATCATTTGATTTTATGCTGGTGATGCAGTTTTAAAGGGAGGAAAAACCATATAGCCTTTTTCTATTTATTTATATTGTTTTTTTTTTCAAAAAAATTATATTTATTTTTAGGTTTTTGGCTTGGTTATGGGTGTTTTCGTATCCGTAAGGCATAAATGGAAAACGTTTTTTAATACCCGAGATGGGGCTTTTTGAATCTTTTTGTCACCATTTGGCCCTCAACGCTCCGGCTGTTCCAGAATTTCGTCAAAAAATCTTCCTCAATCTTCTCTAGTCGTTTACTTCTACCTAGATGACATCTTAATCTTCTTCCTATCTGGAAACCACCGCCACCAAACCCCGTGCCAAAACGTCTCTGTACCACCATTATATCCCAAAACTGGAAAAAAGCTTTTTTGGAGCCCCTCGTTGCCCTTCCTGGGATCATCGTCGGGTCAGGGTCTCCAGATGATCCCCTAACTTTCAGCGTTTTACAGTGGCTTCGACCAGGGGGCCCTTCCTCCACCCAAACGCTTTCTGGGGTTTGAAAACTATTACAGACAGTTCGCCCCGCATTTCTCCATGCTCGTGCCCCGCTGTGGCCCTTACGAAGAAAAATCCCAAACCAAATCCGGCCCGCCAGAAGCCCAAGAACCTTTGATCACCTTAAATCAGCATTCGCCTCTGCTCCTTCTGCTCCCCCGGACCCGCGCGTCCTTTTTGTCCTAAAGTGCCGCACCTCATGGGTGCAGGCGCTGCCTCCTACAAATCCCCTCTGGGGAAAATGCGTCTTGCCTTCTTCTCTAAAACCTTCACCCCAAAAAAAAGAATTAACAATCGGGGGCGCGAACTACTGCCCTTAATTAGCCCTTAAGAATGGCGGCACTGTTGGGGGGCTCGCCCCCCCATTTTATTCACCCATCAAAAAATCTTCTCTATCTGCATTTGCTCAAAGAGAATCCTCAACAAGCAGTCTCCTCTTTTTCCCCCCCTTTGATTTTCTCCTTCACTTTCGGGCCCGATGGGGAGAACGTCAAGCGGACGCCCTCTCTAGATCCCGGGGCACAGTGGGGTTGGACCACCTCTGCAGCATATAATTCCTCCTAACGACCCCTCCGCGGCCCCCGTGGGGCCTTTAACTCTGCCCCCTGGGAAAACCACGTACTCCTCTATGGGGCCCGTATCGTAAGTGGGGGCAGCCTCTCGAACAGCTGGGCACCCTGGAGTCCCTAAGTCCTGCAACAATCTCCCTTATTATTTGGGGCCATGGGCTTTTTTACAGACCTCCTGGCCCCCCTCTGAAACACGGGCAATTGGGGGGTGACAGATAGATTTTCGAAGGGCTCACTTTGTTCCTCGCCCGGTTGCCCCGCCCCCCAGCTGCCCAGCATTTTTTCACCCCATTTTTCGGTTACACGTCTCCCCCTTTCATATGTCTCGGGAAGGGGAGGGCCCTCTCCCCCTTCTCACCAATTGTCATTAATCACTTTTCATTTTATCTTTGACTTATGTTTAGTATGAAAACCCCCCTTTAATGTACAGCGCCCTGGAATCAATGGGGCTTTTTAAAATACTTAATAATAATAAAATAGGGGGGCCATTTTTTTCGGATTTTGGTAGGGGCCCATTGGTCATTGCAGGGGTTTACTAGACTTTTCGTCTGCATACCCCCCTCAAACTAACGGGAGGGTAGAGAATTTAAACCAATTTTAGGACCTACCTACACACTTTCCCCGCCCTCAGGTTACGGTCGACCCCCACCTGGGGGGAAACTCGATAATTCCCTAACACGGAGTCTGCTGGAGCCCTCCTTTTTTTTTTGTGTTTGGGCTACACCCCCCCACCCCTCCCCTTGCTACCCTCGTTCACGTTTCCTGCGGGATGCCCAAGTGAACATAAAGGCACTCTTTTAATCCCATGACAGGCCTTCTACGGGCCCCCCTCACCCAAGTCCAGGGTGAAAAGGGACCGTAGACCCCCCCCTATTTTTAACCGGTGATAAGTTTGGTTGTCTCCAAATAATTCGTTTCAAGGGGCCCCGTTATAAATTACAAATCCCAAAAAAATTGGAAAATCGCAAGAGAACACAAAGTGACTTTTGATCACTATATTTTACTATTTTGCCAAGGGAAAAATTTAAAATCTATCATTCTCTATCTATTAAACACTAAAACGTAAACTTTATTATATCTAACTCTTAACCTCTATACACACTATTTTAAAAACCTGATCTCTATCCTCATCATTTAACCCTTTTTGCTCCTGAAAAAAGGGAATAACTCCCTTTCTATCATCAAGTCTGTGAACCCCACCTATAACAAAGACCCCTTATATCTATACAAAGTACTAGCTTCAGTAAGGGATCCCAACCCAACTACTTGGGCAGTCGTCCTAATCTCATAGACACAGAACAAATAAGGCCCCCTTGTGACACCGTCTGCAGCAGGTGACACTTGTAACAAGGTGAGAGATCACAATTTAAAAAACGTCATGCCTGACCTCGCCGCGAGGCCCAGGCATGACGTTTTAAATTGTGATCTCTCACCTCTGTCTACAAGGTCACCTGCTGCAGACGGTGTCACAAGGGGGCCAAATTTTTTTCTGTGTCTATGAGATTAGGACGACTGCCCAAGTAGGTTTGGGGTAGAAAAAAGAGGAGAGGACCTAAACTGATCCCTGAGGAACTCCAACAGCAAGGAGAGGAGAGGAACAGAACCAGAAAATGAAAACACTGAAGGAGCGGTCAGAGAGGTAGGAAGAGAACCAAGAGAGAGGGGTGTCCGGAGGCCAATGGTGCTGAGCATGCTGAGAGAAGGTGGTGATCCACAGTGTCAAACGTTGCAGAGAGGTCTAGAAAAAGCAACAACGAGTATTTGCCCTGTGTTTTAGCAGTGTGAGGTCATTAGAGACTTTAACTAAAGCAGTTTCTGTGGAGTGTAGGGGCGGAAACCGGTTTGTAGAGGATCGATAAGATTATTTCAGAGAGATAGGGGATCAGGCGAGAGTAGTACTAAGCAATCCAGGAGTTTAGAGATGAAGGGCAATTAGAAAATGGCCCGGTAGTTGGCAGCGCACGATGGGTCCAGTAGAGGGCTTTTTAAGTAAAGGGTTATGAGGGCGGTTTAAAGGAAGATGGAAAGATCCAGTAGAGAGAGAGAGGTTGAAGATTGCAGTAAGGTGAGAGATGATAGTGGAGAAATGGACTGAACAAGGGGGAGGGAATGGGTCACTAGAGCAGGTGGTGGGCGAGCAGACAGGAAAGCCTGGACACTTCTTCTTCTGTCGTTGGGTCAAGGGGCCCTGAGAGCAGCCCTAAGGACGTGCCGGAGGGACGGAATGGGTGTTACTTGGGGATTGAGATGCAATGTTTTCCCGGGATACTGTCTATTTTGTCTTTGAAGTGAGTGGCCAGGTTTTCACACAGAGGTCAGTCACTGGGCCTGAGCTTTTGGCCTGGGGAGGAGTGGAAAGTGTCAAACAGGCATTTTGGTTGTTGTGAATGGGGAGACGAGGGAGGTGAAGTATTTTTGTTGGTGCAGTGAAGGGCAATGTGGTAAGACCTGAGCACGAATTGATAGTGGAGAAAGTCAGGGGGTAGCTTTGACTTTCTCCACAGTCTCTCAGCAGACCTGGAACAGCGCTGCAGAAAGCAAGTCTGAGGTGGTGCCAAGGCTGCGGGTTGTCGATTTGGTGGTGCGGTGTCGAGTGGTGCCAATATGCCCCAGGGGGTTGAGAGAGTTTCATTGTATTGCTTGACAGCCAGTCAGGACAGGAGTTGGGGGAGATGGGGCAGTGAGGACTGTAGGTGTCTATAGTTCCTAAATTTTTCATGGAGCGAATGTTTTCTGAGGGGTGATGGGCAGGTGTGTCCAGAGAAGGCTGAGAAATGTAATAGTAAAGGAGATAAGGTTGTATCAGAGAGCGCAACGGAGAATTAGTGAGGTTATTAATTTGATGAGTGACTGCCGAAAACAAAATCAAGAGCGTGCCCCATCCTTGTGGGGGGGAAAGAATCTGTAAATTGAAAGAGGCCAAAGGATGATGTTAGTGAAAGAAACCGAGAAGCAGAAGGAGACATAGGGTTGTCAATGGGGATGTTTGAAATCACCCCTGATGATGTGGGTATTTCAGTGAGAGGAATTTGGGGGAGCCGGGCCGCAAAATGATCCAAAACGGGCGGGTGAGCCGAGGTCTGTAGACAACCGCGACTCTGAGGGAAAACGGCAAAAAAGAGTCTGAGGGTGTGGCCCCTCAAAGGAGGGGAAAGTGAGGGAGGTGCAGGAGGGATGACCTGGTAATGCAGGTGAGAAGGAGTATGCCAACTCCGTGTGCCAACTCCTCCACCCGGCCTGTTCTCAGGTCTGGGGGTGTGGGTGAAGTGTAGGCCGCCATAGTTGAGAGCAGCAAGGGAAGCGGTATCGGATGGCTGGAGCCATGTTTCAGTGAGAGCTAGGAGATTAAGGGAGTTAGAGAGGAACAGGTCATGAACAGCAGTGAGTTTGATAGCAACAGATCTGGCATTCCACAGAGCACATGTAAAAGTGGAAGGAAAAGACATACAACGAATAGCGAGTAGGTTAGCAGGATTTCTATGGAAGGAGAAGGGTGGGATGAGCAGTAGAGGATGGAGGGTCGGGGTTCGGAGAGATGTCCCCTGCAGCAAGAAGCTTGAGAAAGAAAAGTGACAGCAGATGGTTTAGTGTTGTGTATGAGCACGTTTGTGCAACACTAAAGGAGGCGGTGGTTTGGGGTAGTTAAAAAGGGGAAAAAAGTGTGTGGGATGTAACATAGGTGAGGGGGAGAGAGGCGTGATGTGGATAGCATTTTCAGGGGTGACACTGGGTTGTAGGAAAGGAGGGAGATGGCTACCCCGGTAGATAGCAATAGTGAGCATAGTGATAAGGGGTATGTTAAGGTGTATGTTAAAAGAACCATTTTCTCACAGAACAGGGAATCCTTCAAGCTCACTTCTGTCTCATTTCTTCATATTTCTGATTATCATGTATCACTTCCAAATAATGCCGAGAAATAGCCTCATAGACCGACGGTCTCAGAGACCTAAGCTGTCTATTTATACTAAGCCATGTAGATTCCTTGGTAGCATCAATTACCCCAGGTATCGTCAATTGGGGGAGCTACAAATGGCCCACAAAGCAGAGACTTCAAGGGGAATATCTGTGCTCAGTAAATAAACAAAGGATAATTATGGAGCACAAAGCTGGGGTGAAATCTACACATAAACATACCATAATCAAAACAGGGAGTTTATACAAATAATGCTGTGGGGTTGTTGAGGGTAGTAGTCCAAAATGTAGACAAAACATACCAGTAATACAAAACAGGGGGGTTATACAAATAATGTTGTGGGTTGTTGAGGGTATTTGTCCAAAATGTAACATAAACATACCAGAAATACAAAACAGGGGAGTTATACAAATAATGCTGTGGGGTTGTTGAGGGTAGTAGTCCAAAATGTAGACATAAACATACCTGTGAAGAGAGGAAAAATGTATTAATACATTAATTAAATTTTTCCAGCACTTGGCTATGTCGTTTTATTAAGTAATTCATTTGTTTGACAAAAGCATTTTATTCTTCATCTTTATACTGTGTAATGTATTTCCGACGCGAAATCCGCTTCGTAATTACATTGCAAATTTCATGCCCCACTTTGTGACACGTAAATTTTCAAAATAATTCCGGAACGGATTTCGCGTCGGCGATACAGTCCCCATAGTAAATAATGGGGAATGTATCTCCGACGCGAAATCCATTCCGGGATTACATTGCAAATAGGGTCACAAAGTGTGGCATGTATTTGCAATGTAATTACAGAACGGATTTCGCGTTGGAAAAACATTACACATATAAAAAGAAGGGAAAAAAATGCATTTGTCAAACAAATAAATTACTTTATAAAAATATCCCCTACAAAATGTATTGCAAAGTGTGTGAAAATTACACTAATTTTACATCACATAAGCCAAGCCGATGTTGCACAGAGGGTTTTACAGATGTTTTCTTACACGTTTCCATAACAACAATTTTGATGTATTGGGGCTGCTAAGAAGTTGAATGCAATTCAGTATATACAACAAAAGGCTTGCGGGACCTGTGTCCGCCAAGAGGTTCTTGCTTAATTATTTATTCTTCTTGACAATTCATTTATTGTAGTAGTGTACTGCTGTAAGTGTAGAACTCGAGCGCATTACAAGAATACTGCGCTCCACTTCGACTTCTCCGCTCAGATAGACCACATTCAACTAGGTCTGCCTGTTGGAGCTGTCGATGCGCCTCACTTTGCCGACCCGCGATCATGCATGCCTCGGAGTTTTCAAATTTGCCGCGTCCCCCCCAGAACGCCCATGGCGCGCCCATTACACGCCCCTTCATGTGAGTGGCGAAGGTTGCACCTAACATCGCATCTCTGCGTCCGACAGGGGATTCAAGACGGTGAGGCTCAGTTTTCGCCAGAACACAGGTGCAACTCCCGTTCATACATGTCGCCCAATATATGTATAGGGACAATACTATACAGATATTGGTCAAAAGTGCAAATACGGGTATGGTTACAAACAGAGGCAGCAAGATGTGTGGGTTTACCTTATTTGGCTTGGTTTTGGGGCCCCATGGGGGGGAAATGGTCCATGTTCTGGGGTGGGTGCTCCTGGAATGCGTGCCCAGGTCCCCCCACCCCAATGAACAACCCCTGAAACACAAAAGGGGGACTGTACCACGGAGGGCTTTGGGGAAAAGAGCTGACCCGGGTGGGCCCAACCCAAAAAACCGGGGGGCCCAAAAGCCCCACCCTAGTCCAAGAAGGCCTATTTTCAATTTTCCTCACAACTTTTTTTAAACAGGAAAAATAACAGGATAAACAGCCCTCATAAATAACTCTCCCCAACCCACAGGGAAAAATTCAGCAGGATATAAAAGGGCAAAGGGAGCCCCATAAAACCCCTCCTTTTAAAATAGCGGAGGTATGTTGTACCCAAAAAGTATTTATTGGATCCCCCTTTTTAGAAACGGTGAAGGGGTCTATTATAGGGGAAAAAAAGTTTATTTTTTTTCCCCTATTGGGGTTTGGTGGTCAGGGCCTCTGTTGTCTTGATACCCCAAACACTCCCGGGGGGTTGCGGGCCCCAAAAAACTTTTGGGGGCCCGGGCCCCTTTTGGGGTTTTGTTTTGCTCGTGGGGGCGGGGTTTCAACGCCTTTTTTTCCACGCCACATTGGGGGAACTGCGGCATGAAATTTTTAAACAAAAAAAAAAAACTTCTTTTTCCTTCACAAATTTTTTGCATATTCCCATAGATCCTGCCCCCCTCAGCAGTCACTGCAAAAAAACGGGGGTGCTAAAAAATTTGAATTTTCAAAACCCTTTTCAGCCCCGGGAATGACAGTTTTTAATACCCCAAAAAACAGTCACCAAATAATACCCCTATACAGGGAGCAAAAAAACCCAAAGATGAAAAAAATTTGTTCCCAAAAAAAAAACCCCCTTAAAAAACCGGGGACCCAAAACTTTTTACACTTAAGGATCAAATTTTACCCCAGACATGGCCAAATAAAACCCAACCAAAAGTAAAACAACAGTTGCCCCCGGTTCTGAAACATATACCCCCCCATACGTGACCAGATATTTGGTAAAAATGGGTTGTATGTAAAAGCCTGCAAAAAATATAAGTGATTCCCAATGAGCTAAATTTATTTGGACTTAGGGGGAGACTCCCTGAAGTGGTTTTTCTCTTTCTTTTTTCTTTTTCCCTCCATTTGCCCCAGAACCGATTTTTTCTTTTCCCGGCCCACGACTCTTCATATAAAAATTACAAAACAAACTTTCTTACCCCCCCCCCCCCCCCCCCCCCTCATTTTAAACAGCATTTTCTCTCCCAAATTCCAAACTCTATAAAAACCCCCCAAATTACAGCAAAAAAAAAAACCCAAATGGTAATAATTTCCCCCCCTTGGCCCCAAAACGGCTAGGGGGTTTTCCCTTTTGTCCCACCAATTTTAGCCCTTGTTTTGTATAACCAATATAGGAAGTGGGAAAATTTTCCCCTGAGACAGTATGTAGGTCCCCCCCAAAAACTCGGAGGCGGGTTCTCAATTGGGTTTGGTTGTAAAGCGCCCTTTAGGTAGGCAAATTTAGGCCCCCAATGGGAAACAAAACAACCCCCCTTTTAAAGAAAAATAGAGTTTATAGGCCCAGAAAAAGAAATAAAATAAAATAAGACCCAAATTAGCATTATATAGGTCCCTGAAGGTATTTTATGGGCCCCCTGTGGTAAAAAATTTTCCCCCCCCTTGTAGCCAGGCATTTGTTTAGTTTTGCCGGGTAAATTTTCCCCCTTGGGGTCAATTAGTACCCCCTTTGGTTACCCAAATTTAGTCCCCCCCTATAGAAGGTAGCTGTCCCCTTTAGCCAGGTTTTTTTAGCCCGAAACCCACTTTAAACTGCCCTTTTTTAGCCAGTAGCTGCCCCCTTAGCCAGGTTTTTTACCCCCCTCTAGCCAAAATTTACTGCCCCCCTTTAGCCAGGTTCCCGGGCCCCCTTTTAAAACCCAGAAAAATGCCCTTTTTACCCCAATTACTGCCCCTTTTTAAAGCCCAGGAAAATGAACCCTTTTCCCCAGAAAATCTGCCCCCTTTAGGCCAGGTTTAATGCCCCCTTTGGGCCGGGGGTTACTCCCCCTTTTAAGCCGGGAAAAATTCCCCCTTTTAGCCCAGGTTACTGCCCCCCTTAGCCCAGGTTGCTCCCCCCTTTTGGGGCCGGGTTATTGCCCCTTCTTTAGCCGGGTTAAATTGCCCCCTCTACCCCGGGTTTAATCCCCCCTTAAGCCCAAAAATATGCCCCCTTTAGGCCACGTTATTTGCCCCCTTTAAAACCCGGGTTTATTTTCCCCCCCTTTTCCAAATAATATGCCCCTTTTAAACCCGGGGGGTTCCCGCCCCCCTTTCCCCAGGTTGCTCCCCCCTTTAAACCCAAGGTTATTGGCCCCTTTAAAGGGGCCGGGTTTTATTGCCCCCTTTAAAGCCAGGTTACTCCCCTTTTTTGGGCCAGTAATTTTCCCCCCCTTTTTTAGCCGGGTTTTACGCTCCCTTACCCTTTTAAAAGGGCCCCTTAGCCAGGTTCCGGGCCCACCTTAACCAAAGTAATATCCCCCCTTTTGCCAGTAATATGACCTTTTCCAGTAATACCCCCTTACCCAGTAATAGGGCCCACAAAACCAAAATGAAAAATAAAAAAAAAAAAAGCTACTCCCCCTCCCCCATGATTCCGCGTCCAGTCGAGAACGGTTTTTTTAAGGTGAAAGCCGAGAACCGGGATCTCCGGGGCCACCCGGAGGCTTAGGAGACCCAAAGTTTTTGCAGGGGGGTGATGAAAGCGGGGCGTCAAAATCCGCGACGCTGACCCGAATGTACACGCTTGGCGAGCGCGGGAAACATACAGGGAAGGGAAAGAAGGGCCCGGTAACGGAAGGCTTCCTCTGACTTCTTGCCCCATTTTACCCTAGTGTACTTAGCCCCTTTCGTAAGGTCTGTAAGGGGAGCTGTGATAGTGGAAAAAATTTTGGGGAAAAAAACCACGGTAATACCCACGATTTTCTAGGAAGGCCCTCCATGCTTTTTTGAGAGGGTTGTGGCCAGTTTAAATACCCCTTTCCCTTTTTGTCCATTTGGGGCTTAATAACCCCCCAACGTCCAAAAATTAAAAACCCAAGTACGAGCCTCCCCCGGGGACCGATCGCACACTTTTTTTTTTTTTTCCCGTAACCAGCCCCCCCAATGGGGTTTCCCCCTCCCCTTTCCGTAGATGAGACTCCCAGTCTGTGCAAAAATGCCAAATCATCTAATTTGGGCCCGCTAATATCCCTCTGTGGGGCTGTAAAATTAAATTCCCATCATTTTTTTAAAAAGGGGGGGGGCCCCAAATGTAGGCCGAAAGGGGGGGGGTTAACCCTGTACTGAAAATGGCCATCATGAGTGGAAAAAAGCAGTTTTTTCTTTTGCCCCTTGGGTGAGTGGGGACCCCCCCATTTCCTTTGGTCCAGGCAAGGAGGGTAATAAAACTTGCAGGGCACACCCGTTAAAAACAACTCGTCCACCCTTGGAAAGGGGAAAAAGGCGTCAAACTTTGACCCCCTTAAATTTAAACCCCCGGAAGTAAATTAAACAAAACCTGAGGGGCCATCAGGTTTAGGGATAAGTACTAGGGGATTTTGCCCACCCATTTTTTGACCTTTTATAACTCCCAAGGAAAACACTTCCGAACCTCCTTTTGAATAGCTTTTCCTCGGAGTTTTTCTGGCACAAACGAGGGGCCTCACCCTTTAAATTTTTAGCCAGGGTCTGTCAAAATTTGTCATGCTCAAGGGACTTTTGGGTCCGCCCTTAAAAAAGGGGTCTCTCTATTCCCTGCAAAAAACCTCTGACTTCTTTGAAACCCTGAACTCCCTTACAACGATTTGAGATACAGTCTCCGGTAACTCGTGCTGGGTATTTTTTTTGGTTTTCCCCTCCCGCTGTGAAAACCATCTTTTCCTTCCGGGGTTTTATTTTATTTTGGAAAATTTTGGGAAAGGGGACTTTTTCCCCCCGGTTATCAACCTTTAATTTACCTCCTTACTTTTTTCCCTGATCTCATGGGGGACCTTGAAAATTAGCAAAGATTTGGTTTCTAAAGTTGGTAAATACCAACACAAAAGGTTTTAACCCCCCCCTTTTGTTAAAGGACCTGAACCTTGCAGACGAAATTGTAGGCTCGGCCTG
Organism: Phyllomedusa bahiana; assembly: GCA_025379985.1. Classification (NCBI taxonomy): domain Eukaryota; kingdom Metazoa; phylum Chordata; class Amphibia; order Anura; family Hylidae; genus Phyllomedusa; species Phyllomedusa bahiana. The sequence continues at coordinate 124,730 of JAODAL010004060.1, read as the reverse complement.
TGATTCCTAAAGCTTGCCCATGTTTCCCTTTTACGATTTCCCATTCCCGCCACAATCCTGTTTTTGCTTTTGGGCTATGGGTAAAAAAACACGCGGGGTGGTTTTTAGCTGCGGGCCCCCAAGGTTTCCTTAGCCATGTCTAACACCTCTCGGGGATCCCTACCTTTACAGCAGCTAAAAATTGGGAAAAACCCCGGTGGACCCCTTTGCGGGCCCTCTCGGAGGGAAAAAACTTTAAATTTGGGAAAACAGCAGGCCCCCAAGGTCCTTCCCCCTTCTTTGCCCAAATTTTTTTTTAAAGACCCCTTTTTTTGAATTTTGGGTTTAAAAACCGTTCAACCGGGACCATCCAAACTGGGGAGGGTTCACGAGAACACAGTGGGGGATGAAAAAATCCAGCGGGACATAGCTCCTTGGAATTTTTTTAAACAAAAGGAGTCCCCGGGCGGGCCAATTTTTCCCCTTAGGGACTGGCCCTGGTAAAACCCCAACTGAAAAAAGTTCTAGGCCATAAACTTTGGTGACGGGGTTTTCTAGAAGGATGGTTTTCGGGGTTTAACGGTTGGCAAAAATTCCAGCACGAAAAATTTATGTGTGGTGCCCCCTTTGCAGCCTATTTGATTGGCCCTACTGGGATCCATGGTATACGTTGAAAAGGGACCTCAATGAAAAAGTAGGTAGTGGAACCACCCTTTTTGAAAAATTGTGGCCGTGGGGCATTAAATTTGGCATTCTGGACAAAAACAAAGCGGGGAAGCCTTTATATGTCCCTAAAAATCCCGGGCCAGAAAAAAAAATTTTCCGCTCTATACCCCTAAAAGGGGTTTTTTTCCCACCGCTGGGTGCCCCCCCCCAACGCTTGGGAATAACCAAGCTCCAATACGGAGCGAACATGGGGATTGTGGCACAACCACCTGCTTTTTAAAAACCCCTCAGTTGGAGTCTTTTTATTCCTTTACAGGGGGGTAAATTTTGGCCCCGCAAAATTGGGAAATTACCCAACCTCATCCCCGGGTTCTTGGATAAGCCCTTTGTTTCCCAAAAACCCTTTTTCCCGGGCCCATGCACTGGGTTAGGATCCCAAAACTGCTCAGTACCAAAATTTTTCCCCGGGCCCAATTTTTGAAAATTGAAAAACCAATCTAAAAGGGGAGTTTCATCCAAGCCCCCTTTGCCAGGACCTCCAAGGAAAATCCCCCGCTTCAGGGGGCACACTTGAGGGGAAGGGAAACACACTTTTTTAAACTTTTTTGGGTAAACTTTACAAACCCTGTTTCGCTTTTTTTTCCCCAAATTTTCCCCAGAAAGGGGAAAAACCCCAAATCCCAAAATTTAACCTTGGTGCAAAAGTTCTTGAACCCCCCCACCTTAAATGTTTCACTGACCCCCGGGGAGTTCCACAGTGACCACAGCCAGGGGAAAAGTCCTTAAATTTGGCCCATAAAATGAAAAATAACTCCAAACAGAAAGGTTTTGGTTTTTAAAGCCGAAGGGACTGACGGGCTTGAACAAAATCATTTGACTCCGGGGGTTTCCATGAGACCCATCCCCCGGATAACCCCCACTCTAAACCGGACAAAACCGCTGGTCCCCAAAATTTTTGTCCCTTTGGGCGCGGCTTTTAATGCGGGCCGGTGAAAATAGAGACTTACCCAGAAATCATCTATTTCTCCCCCCTTTTACGTAAGCTTGGGGGATCTTACATTTGGAAAAGGGATTTTTCCAAATTTTGTCCCCAAAGGGGACCCCAAGGACCTATAGCGGGGGAATCGCGAAAGAAAGATTGAATTTGGGGCCATTAGGGCCCCCCAAGAAAAAGGGGGAAATTTGGCAAAAAGAAAAAACCCCTTTTTGGTATTTTTCAATCGGTAAAATTAAATCTTTTGAAAGGGAAACATAAATCAAAATAAAAAATTTTAAAAAAGGAAATGGGGCCCAGGAAAAATTTTTTTAAACCATTTGTGTTTTTTATGAACGGGTCGCACGAAAGGGGGTGGAAAAACTGGGCCAAAAGTGGGTTTTTTGGGAAGAAATATGTGGGAAAAGGACTACTAGGCAGTTTAAAGGGGTATTTTGGGGGAAAACACCGGGAGACAAAAGGGCACAGATGGGATACCCCACTATCAAAAAACATTTTGGGGGAAAGTACAAAAAGGGGATCGGGGGGCCTTTCCCTTTTTCTTTTTTATTGAAAAAGTAAAAGGTGATGTCTAAAAAAAAGGGAAAAACAACGACAAAAGGCTACCCCTTTTAAAGAGACTGAGTGGATATGCTAAAAGGTCCTTACAGCCAGAGGGCTTTAAAACGAATTGCTTTTTTTTTGGCGTTTCATTTTTTTTTTTAAGGTAATAAAGGGTTTTAACATTTTTAAGGGGCCTTTATATCAAAGCATAATTGTGAAAGGACCAAATTTGTGTTTTTCTTTTTAAATTTTTTGTAAAAAATTTTTTTGTTTTTTTGTCTGAGGGAAAATATTCTCATATTTTTAAAATTTTTTTTTTTTTTTTCTCTTTAAAAAAGCTTTTGTGAGAAAGAGAAACAAAAATTTCAACAACTCACTTGGCTTTTCCCAAATTAAGAATTAATTTGATAGGACAAAACCAAGGTCTTTTTTAAAAAACCGCCTTAAAAAAAAAAAGTTATCAGAAAACCAGCAGTGGGGTTTATTAATAAGGAGCGCATCATAAAACCTTTAAAAAAAAAATTGAGAGGGGTTTCGAAAATTCTTCATCAAAAGGAAAACCACAAAAACAAAAAAAAACCCGGCAATGGGATTCCTAAAGGGTAGGGGAAGAGAGAAAAGGGATCTCCTCCTCTGATCAGGCGGCGAGGCTCCGAGAGAGAGTGGGAGGTATCTCCCTCGATGGGGAATCCCACTTTTCCACATCGCTTATAAAATCCCATCCTTGACTTAAAAAAAACAATGGAAGGGAAGCCTAAAATGCGTTACTGTGAGGAGTCTGTTTCACATACATCGGAAAAACAAAAAACAGAGGCAAGACGAAACAGGAAAAGAACTCTCGGCCGGCTCAGGGGTAACAGCGTATGAAGGAATCAATCCTGCACCTTTGTCTCCCAAAAAAAACAAAAACAAAAAAAAAAATCATGCATTCATGTTTGTTTACAAGTACGGTAAGCATCCGTATTGCAGAAGGTAATCCAGTCCTCCCAGGTATGTAAGTATTTACTATACTGGATGGGCGAATCCGTCCTAAACTCCTCCAGTCTCTGCAGCACATGTATTTCTTTGATCCAGTCTGTGATGGAGGGGCAGACAGTAGAGAGCCACAGTCTGGGAATAATCGTTTTTGCTGCCAGGAGCAGAAAGACGAGAAGATGGGACCTCAGGGATTTTTTAGGCAGAGGAAGGTTAAAGGCCTCGTTCACACGGCTTATTTTGCCGCGTATTTGCCGACGGATTGACGATCGTCAATCCGTCGGCAAATCAGTCAGAAACAAGTCACAGCCTATTTTCTATTGATTTCAATGAAAATACGGCTCGTCGTTTCACACGACGCGTATTTCCGTGCCGGATTGCCGCCGCGGATTGACGACGGCAACCCGGACGAAAAACAATGTGCATGTCAATTATTTACGGACGGATTCACCACCTTCAATGATTGAAGATGGTGAATCCTCGGGAAAATCAGTTACAAATACGTGCCACACTTAGGGGCACTTATTTGCAACTGATTTTAAAACTGATTTCAGAACGTATTTACGATCGGCATTCGATGTAAATACGTCTTGAAATAAAGCCGGTTGAACGAGGCCAAAGAGAAGAATGGTGTCAGGGCTGTTTGTAGTTTTATCCCAGTGATCTGGTAAGTAATATCAATCACCCCAAGCCAGAAGGGTTGCAGTAGAGGGCAACCCCACCAGATGTGGGTCATGGTGCCTCTTTCAGCTTTGAAGCGCCAGCAGAGGTCAGGAGAGCCAGGGTATATGGTGTTCAACAGGGCAGGGACACGGTACCACCTGGTAAGTATTTTGTAGTTTAGTTCATGGGCCTTAGAGGAGATAGACGATTTATGTGTCAGGTGAAATGCCCTCTCCCAATCCTCATCCGAGAAGTCCAGGTCCAGCTCCTTCTCCTAGCTCTTTTGGAAAGAAAGCTTCCCAGTGGACTGGGCATCAAGAAGGAGAGCATACAGGCTCGAGAGAGGGCGCCTCACTGGGATCCTACCCAGACACCATTGTTCAAAAATGGTAAGAGGTCGATGTAGGTTTAGGGTTTGCTTCCACTCAGAATAGAGGCTGCAGAGCTGATAATAATAATAAAACCTGGCGAACCTTGTGGTGGTTGGGTCAGCCACCAAGGTCTCGTATGTTTTCAATGTCCCATCAGAGAGAACACAATCCACGGACAAGGAAGGAGCTCTAGAGCCCAGTAAAGTTGAAAGTGCTGAGGCCAGTTGCCTCGGGACCCCTGGGTTCCCTAATATAGGGGTGCAAGGCCCACCATGGGGGGACAGTTTCATTTTTGAAGCACAAGTCCTGCTCACTAATACTGATGTTTTCATAACTGAAGGAATGGATCGGAGAAGATCCCTCGTCAGTATAGTTGGTGGGATCCAGCGAAGGGCCACTATGGGCGCTTTATACCATGGGGTTTCCAGGGAGACCCAGAGTTTAGGAGTCTCCGCTCGAAATGCATTGAGTGTACGTACCGCTACTGCAGCTAGACAGTAGGCCTGGAAATCCGGTAGCGACAGTCCCCCCATCGACTTGGATCGAGATAAGGTCGCTTGAGCTATCCTGGGGCGCCCATTTGCCCATACAAACTGAGAGGTCAATTTACGTAAATCTTTGAAGAAGGACTTAGGGATCAAAAGTGGTATGGCCTGAAATAAATATAGCAGACGAGGTAAGATGTTCATCTTGAGGATGTTAATCCTCCCAATCCAGGAGAAGTCCCTCCTGTCCCACTTCAAAAGATCTTGCTTGATTTTGGAGAGCATGGGGATAAGATTTAAGTCAAAGGTTTTCTCCGGTGTATAGGGGATCTGCACTCTCAGGTATTTAAAGGATGAGTTCTCCCAGGAAAGCAGGAATGTGGATTTCAGACGGGATAGAAGATCGGGCGGAATATAGAAACCTAGGACAGAGCTCTTTATCATGTTAATTTTGTGTGAGCTGAATATAATATACTTCTCCAATAACTCGAGCTCTGCATGTAGAGATGGGGGAGGATCTGTCAGGTATAACAATAAGTCATCGGCAAAAGCAGAAGATTTGAAATGCAAATCTCCAATTCGGAGGCCCTGGATAGCTGGGTGGGCTTGTATAGCCTGCATCAGATGCTCCATCACTAAGATGTACAGGATGGGGGATAGGGGACATCCCTGTCTGGTGCCATTACTTATTGTGAGGGGCTTGGAGAGAGAGCCGTTAATATGTAACTGGGCTTGGGGTGCGACATAAAGAGACATGATCCTCTCACGCATTGCCGGGCCAAAACCCAACCTGATCAGGATGGACGAGGGTGGTCAACAAAGGGTTAATCCGAAGAGCTAGCATTTTAGCAAATATATTTGCGTCCTTGTTAATAAGAGATATTGGGCGATAGCTCTGACATATTGACGGGTCTTTACCTTCCTTTGGGATTACTACTATGTGGGCTCGCAGGAAGGCCGGATCAAAGGGGGAGTCTTGGGACACCTCGTTAAACATTCTAAGAAGGGGGGGGCACCAATCCCTCTTTTAAGGACATAAAACAAAGCGGTATAGCCATCTGGGCCAGGGCTTTTGCCAGAGGGCAAGGATGCAATAGCAATCCCTAGCTCCTCTGCCGTAAACGGTTCCTCCAGAGAGGCAAGGGTCTGGAAAGGGAGAGTTGGGAGGGCTGTCTTCTGCAGGTAGACGTGAAGGAGTGTGGTGTGTATTTAAGTGGAGGGAAGATTATACAAGGAGGAGTAGTACTCGTGAAAGGTGGAGAGGATATCCTCCATCAGCTGGGCGACTCGTCCCTCCGAAGTTTTAATTCTAGGGACGAATAAAGCTGCCCTCTTATCCCTAAGTGCACGCGCGAGGAATCGGCTTGGTTTATTGCTCCAAGTATAAGAGGAACTTGAGCAGATTTGGCGATACCTTTTGTGCTTTTTCTCCATCAGTTGGAGGATCTCATGGCGCGTCTGAGTGTGGGCTCTCAAGTCAGGCTCCGATCCCGTAGCTTTGTGTTGGGATTCCTGGGAGGCTAGTTGTGTCAGAAGAGAGTGGAGTCTAGAAGAGGCCACCCTCTTAAGGCGTGAGCCATGTTTTATGAGCGTTCCCCGCAAAGTGCACTTCAGGGCTTCCCACTGGATCTGCGGGGAGGTTGGATCTGAGCTGTGCATAGAGGCGAACAGATCAATCGTTTGCTGTAAATCCGAGAGACATAAAGAGTCAGATAATAAAGATTCATTCAGCTCCAGGCAAAAGCCGATCGCTTGTGGTCTGGAAAGGCTAAGTCACAGTGAACCAGGGCATGGTCAGAATGGATAATATTACCCACCGAGGCGGCGACCACATGATGGAGGAGCAGATGTTGCGGGAATATGTAATCAATGCAGCTGTATGAGTTGTGGGAAAAGGAGTAAAATGTGTAGTCTCTATCTTGCAGGTGGAGGAGTCTCCAAACATTCACCAATTGCAGCTCGTGAAGCAGCCGCCGCACTTTATTAATTGCATGAAGGGCTACGGACGAGCGACCCGTAGAGGTGTCTAGAAGCGGGTTCAGAGCCAGATTAAGATCACCGCACATGATAATAGGGCCTTGGACGAAGCAAGTAAGCTCATCCAGGATCCTAGTTAAAAAGGAGAGTTGTCCTGTATTAGGAGAATATACATTTGCCAAGGTGTAAATGTGACCTTGAAAGCTGAATTTCACAAAGAGACTCGATAATTAGCTTCTCTTGTTGTCTATATCGTCTAGGCTCAGTTGGCTAGATGTGCAAATAGCGGGTTCCTTTCTTGGGTCACCCCTGCCTCTCTACTGGTTCTTCTCCAGCACATTAATCTGTTGCCTGATTATGGTACAGGGTCTTACCCCCCTTTATTGCCCTGGTTATAATAGTTTTGGATTCTCTTTCATAAGCTTCGATCATTAATGCTTGGGAGCACTCTTTTTGGCATGCCTGCCTTATGCACCCCCCAAATAGGGTTTGGACTGCCTTCTGGCCACATGTGGGCCACCTGGCTTTCCTGGTTTTTAGGAATGTCTGTAGTTATTCTATGCGGGAGTTTTTTGGTTATCCTGTGTTCTTCTATTTTGCCCCCCTCCTGCCTTCTCTTTTTTGCCCTGTCCTTTCCCTTCCTCACTCACCCCCCGCCGGATGTTGGAGACACACATCATATGTATATCTCTCAAGCTAAATGGGGGACCTTAAGCTAGTATCCTTCAACGCCAAGGGCCTCAACATGCCTAGGAAACGTTCTCAAATCTTGTATCACTTTCACCGACAAAAAGCTCAAATTGTGTGCCTCCAGGAGACACATTTCAAAACGAACCATGCCCCCTTAATCAAGGATAGATATTTCCCTCAGTGGCATTTTGCTAACTGCCCCTACTCCAAGACTAGAGGGGTGGCCATAGCCATCCATAAATCCCTGGCCCACCGGGTTATAGACTGCATCTCTGATGTAGAGGCCAGATATCTCATTTTAATCCTTAATATTAATGGGCATGACTTCACGATTGTCAACGTATATGCTCCGAATCAGGGACAGGTTGCTTTCTTACTGAAGGTCCTAGACGAGTTACACTCCCGTGCTAGGGGCACCGTCATGTTTTGTGGGGACTTTAACCTTACCCTCGATCCAACTCTTGATAATTCGTCTGGGCGGTCCTCCATAGCATACTCAGCTATCAAAAAAGTCAAGAAAGCCCTTCTTCAATTTCAGCTGGTAGACGGATGGCGGCTCCAGCATCCGTCCGATAGGGATTATAGTTTTTTCTCACAGCCCCATAATACCTATAGCAGGATCGATTATATTCTCCTTCAGCATAGGGCCCTTCCATGGCTACAGTCTTCCTCGATAGGCAATGTGTTATGGTCGGACCATGCGCCGATCTTTCTCTCCCTACATGTCCCTTTCTTCTCCGCTCAAGCTAGACCTTGGAGACTCAATGAGTCCCTGCTGCTGGACTCGGTTTGTTTGGCGGAGCTCAAGCTGACAGTTGAGCATTTTAGGTCGGACCATGCTGATGATCCCACCTCACCTCTTCTCAAATGGGAGGCACTGAAATGTGTCCTTCGTGGCATTCTGATCAAGCATGGTAGTCGCCTTAAAAAAGCCCGTTCGACTGCGATCGTTGCGGCGCTGCATAAAGTTACCTCGCTTGAGCTCTTGCACAAACAAGCCCTTTCTGCAAAAGTGCTGCAGGATTTGCTGTTGGCTCGGTTGGAGGTCCGTTTATTGTTTGAGGCCTCCTGGGGCAGACTCCTGCAGCAGGGTCGTAGTAGGTTCTACGAATATGGTAACAAGAGCGGTCGACTCCTGGCGAGAGCCATAGGGAATAGGACAGCACGATCCCTGGTTACCAGTATTAAAGATAGTGCAGGTAATCTGGTGCACTCCACTTCAGAGATCGCGGGTGAATTCCAGTCCTTCTATTCTAAGCTGTATAACCTTCCAGTTGACAGATCCCAGTCTCTTTCCTCAGGTCGGGGGCCCTCCTCCCCATTTCCAACTCTAACGGTTGAGGTCATCCAGAAGCTGGAGGAGTCTTTCTCGATGGAGGAGTTGGAGTCAGCCATTGGGGACCTCCCTAGCGGGAAAAGCCCTGGGCCTGATGGCTTCACTGGCAAATTCTTTCAGATTATGCTCCCCGCTCTTTCCCCGGTCCTTCTGGATGCCTTTAACACTGTCTCAGAGTCTTCACCCTTCCCGGGAGAGGCCTCCGCGGCCCATATCGTAGTTTTGCCAAAACCAGGCAAGGATCCACAGGTTTGCAGCAGCTATAGACCGATATCTCTACTCAACGTAGACCTTAAAATCTATGCCAAGCTCTTAGCAAATCGCCTTAACCCCCTTCTGCCCACCATGATCCACCCCGATCAGGTGGGATTCACCCCGGGTCGTGAGGCCAGAGATAATACCCTGAAAACATTGGACATCATTCAATATGCTAAACTTCATGGGGTGCCATTGATGATCCTGTCCCTTGACGCCGAAAAAGCGTTTGATAGGATCTCTTGGGACTCTCTGACCGATACCCTCAAACATATGGGACTCGGCCCTATTTTTATCACTAAAATACTGGCACTTTATCAAAACCCTTCTGCAAAAATCAAGATCAACGGTGCCCTATCAAACTCCCTTGAAATACATAATGGCACCAGGCAGGGCTGCCCCTTATCGCCTTTACTATACATTCTGATCATGGAGCACCTACTGGCCGCAGTGCGATCCAACCCAGACATCAAGGGTATAACGATTGGAGGGCATGAGTTTAAATGCTCGGCCTTCGCAGATGATCTGTTACTCTATTTGACGGACCCTTTTATCTCCCTCCCCTCTTTGATGTCCGAGCTGGATAAATTTAGCCGCTGGTCCAATTACAAAATTAATTATTCAAAATCTGAAGCCCTGAACATTTCCCTTGATCAAGCCACTGCCCAGTCCATTAAATCTAACTTCTCCTTCTCCTGGCCTGGGGGGGGGATCTCATATCTGGGGACTAAAATTCCCAGGGATCTAGCGCAACTTTATGAGTGTAATTTTCTCCCTTTGCTAGCCAATGTTTCACGGCTACTAGGGGGCTGGGGGCAGGGCGACTTCTCGTGGTTTGGTAGGGCGAACATTATCAAAATGTCCATCCTCCCGAAACTGCTATACCTGCTTCAGACGGTGCCGATCTCCCTGCCCTCCTCCTTCTGGATGAGGCTCCATCGAAGTTTCACCGAGTTCCTGTGGCGAAGCCGTCGCCCCAGACTCAGAAGGGATATAATGTCCAGGCCAAAAACGGAGGGGGGAGTGGGCTTACCTGACTGCAGGTTGTACTACCTAGCCACAGCGTATGCCAGGTTCTTGGATTTGATCCATAGTCCCCAGGATAAACTCTGGGTATATATCGCACAGACAGTCTCTCCCCAGGCTATACTCTCCCTCCCGTGGGCACAGAACCTTTCATCTCGAGACCCCAAACTTCTGTCCTTCAGCGCAGCCCATACGTTATCCATTATACTGAGGTGTAGGGTCCCAGTACCTCTATTAGACTTAATGGGTCCCCTGTTCCCTATTTCGGACAACCATTTATTTCCTCCAGGCACTTCAGGGAGGTCCTTCCTGGGGAGTTCTAAGTCTCGCCCGCTTCTCGCAGTACAGGTACAGGCCAGGGGGGCCTTGAAACCCCTTGCGGATCTGACCCAGGACCTTCTCCCTTCTCCTAGGTACCACTTTGAATACCTGCAGCTTCGGCACTTCTTTGCCTCTGTCATCGTGAAGAGGGTCTCTCTTCGAGAACTCTCACCGTTTGAGAGACTATGTGTTGCCCCGACGCTCCCCAGGCACCTGATCTCCTTGATCTATCAGTGGCTGACCTCCTCCTCTTGTCAGGATCTCCCTCATTACTGTAAGGCTTGGGAGAAAGAGCTTCGGAGGACTTTCACTGTTGAACAATGGAGAAAGTGTTTTTATCTCACTCATAAAGCAGTGATAGCCTGCAAAGCGCAGGAAACAAGCTTTAAGATACTTTCCAGGTGGTACAGAGTGCCGACTCTGCTTCATAAGTGGTATCCCAATGTCCCAGACACCTGCTGGAGGTGCAATCAGGAGGCAGGGTCCATGTCCCATATATGGTGGGGTTGCCAGGCCTTACGGCCCTTTTGGAAAAGGGTCCTTCAGGCCATCTCGGATTGTTGCGAGGTTTCCATCCCGGACCGCCCAGAAGCGGTCCTTTTATTTATGGCCCCTTTTTCGCAATCCTCTTATAAAAAATCTTTGATAAGACATCTTCTACAGGCGGCAAAGACGGTAATCCCCCGTCGCTGGCGTCAATCTGCTCCTCCGTCCATCGCTGAATGGGTGGAGGAGGTATCCTCTACTTACTGTATGGAGGAGATGATCGCCCACTCCCCCGAGGAGGTGATTAAAGTACTGCACACTTGGAGGCCGTGGACCCAGTATCAGTCCTCCAGGGAATTTCGGGCCCTCTTGGGGCAATGATATGGGGTTCCGGACGTAGTTGCTGGGCCCTTGGCGTTTGAAGCTTCCATTGGGAGGGATCCTCCCGTTTTGTTGCTTTTCCCTTGTCGTTTGGTGTCTCCCCGGGGTTCGGTGGTGAGGACTCCCTTTTCCCCTCACTCTTCTTCCTTTCTTTCCCCCCCCCTGTTAACTATATTGGAGTATCAGGACCTTATAGGTTAATCAATGTCTTGACTCATTGTCCACTGGTGGGTGGGGAGTCTGGATGGCTCCGCCTCTCAGTAGTGGGCGCGTATCATGCTTTGTATGCTGACCTGTCATTCTAGGTCGTAGTATTGAAGGCCTATTTGATGTTTTGATTACTTACTCACTGGACTCTCGTACTTGTATAGTAGTGCCTTTGTCCATCTTTTGCGTGCCTGTTTTTATATGTTTATGTATAAAATTGTTCCAATAAAAACCTATTATAAGTGAATTTCACAAATAAGGACCTGGCATCATCATCCCTAAAGGTCTCCAAAATGGTGACCGTCAAAGACTTGTGAAAGAAAATGGCCACATCCTTCACCTTGGCGGTCGGGCTACTGTTATGGCACCAGACAGGGAAGTATCGGTTGTGGTAGGATTGGATATGGGAGGCAAGGAGATGAGTCTCCTGAATGCAGACTATGCGCGATTTCTGTTTGTGTAGGCTATACAGGATCCTGGAGCGTTTCTCGGGTGAATTAAATTAAGGGAGGTTATGCGGACGTTAGCCACAAGGTAACAGTGGCAGCATTCGTGGGATAAAGTCACCCGAGAGTAAAGGGGCAGGCGTCCCCTGAGCCGGACCGAGAGACCAAATAACAGTAAAAGACTTTAAACAAACTAACAACAACTTAGGCCAAAGAAGAGAAGGCCAAATAACTAATAACAGCAGATTCATAACTGCAAGAGCCATTTGTGTATCACAGGGGACTTCAGCTATTGGGGGTCCAAATGTTGAAGCAGAAAGGTAATGGAAAACACGTCGGGGTCGTGTCCAAGTCGGGGAGCATCTCGGGACATAAGTGTTATCAATAAAAAGGGGTTGCTCGACCGGTCCAGAGAAGGAGGAGAGGGTTAGGGGGGAGGGAAAAAGGGGGCGGGAGCAGCAGGAGGGGGGGAGAGAGAGAGGGAAAAAAAATAGGGGGGAGAGGGGAGAGAGGTGAAATGGGGTGGGAGGGGATAGGGGGGAAAGATGGAGGTGGGAGAGAGGTTTCAACCAGGTCGGTCGGCACTCCATTCTATCTGGGCACAATAAGGGAAAAGGAGTAAATAAAGGAGTAGAAAACCTTAAAGGAGTTGTCTACCTACAGAGTTTCATAGGATGCTTGAATGAAATACTCTGTCACTTCCTGGTTCAGGCTGACTGTGATTTGCATACAGCTCAGTGGTGTATTCAACTCTGTGTTTTCAGTTGCTAATTAGTTCAGATTAGTTTAGAAGCTTCTCAGAAACTGCTAGCAGGACTTTTTATCTGATCCCTCAAACAAAAGCCCTAATTAGAGCTGTTTACTTTAGATAAATCAAGCTTTTTACTGCCCTGCAGCACAGAGGCTGCCGCGACCTGTGTGATGAAGTCACTCACTGCTATCACATAGAACAAACAGCAGGGGGGAGAGATGTTTACAGGTTGGTTACTGAGGGACCTGAAATAGCCAGGGAGGTGATTAATTCACTTGTATCTCCTTAACAAAAACAGATGAACAAAGCAATATATTTGGAAAATGTCTTTATTTTGTGTTCCCTACAATTTGAAGCTATTCTTAGTAGCGAGACAACCCCTTTAAGTAGAATGAGATCGTAGGATCAATTCGGATGTAACACAAAAATAGCCAACTAATACTTAGGCAAATGGGATGTGATTATGACGTTGGCTAGGTTTTTCAGTAGGGGCATCCTGGTGGAGGAGAAAACAGTAGTGTAAGCGGGGCCAGTCCACTCGGAGAAGGGGGTGAAACCACAATCCGGTAGTAAGAAAGTAGATTAAGACTTGCCTGAGGACAGTCCAGAGTGTCAGCGGTGTGGTCTCAACTGGAGGGTTGACTGTCAGGGCTGCCCATTCGTCGTCGCAGTCTTGTGACTTTGGTTTGTCTAGTCGACCTCGCTGGGGCCGAATAACCTGTGGAGCAGGTTTCAAGCCAGGAGATTCAATTGACGTTGCTAGGTCCCAGTCCGAGAGGGAGATGTTAGGAAGGTCTAAAGATGATATGAAGTCCGGAAGGTCCGCCGGGGATCAAAAGACGAGCATTTTTTACTGGTGTTTCACTTGGAGGGAAAATGGGAATCCCCATCGATAAGAAATATTTCAGCTCTGGAGAGCTGCTAGAAGCGGTTTAGTAGCCGCTCTCAAGCGGAGGATGCGGCGCGAAAGATCAGGAAACAGTCCCTATTGTATCCCTTCATATTCAATATGCTGCATAAGTCGGGCTTAATCTCTTATTTGGTCGAGTAATGATGTATCCGGCATATTATGTCCCTTGGACGAATTATATCTGGGCTTTGTGGGCGCAGTGCTCTGTGAGCTCTATCAAATTCAATGAATATCTCTTCTGGACGCCCAAGAATGGTGTTAAAGATTTTTGTTAGGGTTGGGATTAGGTTGCCGGTCCTGATAGTCTATGGGATGCCCCGCAGCCGGACGTTATTGCAATGATTTCGGTTCTCCAAATCATCTAGAAGCATAGACAGTTGGAGCTAGCGAGTTCTGACACCGCTGTCTGCAGGCTGGTTAGAAGGTTTGCAGTAGAGGCTTGACTTTTCTCTAGGTGCTGCACTCTGACCTGGAGGTCCGCAACATTCGACTGGACCGGTCTCAGATCTTGACACCAAGCTTGCCGCCTCTCTTTGGCCAGGAACTGCATGTCTTGTTTTGAAGGCAGGAGCGAGAGAAGAGCACGCAGCTCCGGGTAGGGTAAGTAAGGCATCTTCAGGTGGGATGAAGCCAGATGTCCAGCTGGAGGATAATCCTGTAGGTGATTGAGGTATAGAGGGCATCGCCACATGTTTGTCAGAAGAACGGATGGGTCTCCCTCCCCAGGTGGAGGAGCCGGGGCTTGACACCCATGAGGCACCTTCTGGCATATGAGGGGGCGTGAAGGTCTGTGGATCACAAGGGGAGCCCGACTGGGTAAGGGCGGCGGAAGGGCCCAATGGGTCCGGGATGGCCGTCTCATTCTCCAAGCCCGACATCCCCGTCGCCCGGGGCCCGCTATCACCCCAAGCCACGTTGGACTCCCCTGTACCGCCGAGGTGCCACCGAGCCCCCAGTACCTCCTGCCTAGGTGGAGACAGAGCAGAGTCCCGGTTAATAGCAGATGAGTAGGTACTCTGTTTGTCTAGGGGTGGCAGGTGACCATGGAGAGATTCCGAGTCCCCATCAGTTGCGACTGGGTTTTCTTTGTGCGCCTGATGGCTGCTTGTCTGGCCCTCCGATCGTGTGGTCCCAAGGTCATGCTTTATGGCAGGCATCATAGGGCTAAAGTGCAGCGATTTGGATGGTTGCGCCTCCACCCTGTCTAAGGGCTGTAGTGGAAGTTGCACGACAGGTGTTGGGACCGAATTGGTGGGGCCCGGAGACCGGGGGCCCTCGGTGGGACAGTTAGCCGGGTTTGTCAGGGGTTCGCCCATTATGTCCCTGGAGAGGGTAAGGGGATGCTGGGTCTCAGCAACTTTAGGTCCCTTCAGGAGCTCCCGCGGGGGTTGGGGTCCCCTCTCAGTTGGTGACAGGGGATTTGTGTTCCCCATCAGGGTCACAGGGGAGCCATGTGGGAAGTCACCCCCGAGGCACTGACCTTTCCGGCATCCTGCCGCACTGTCCGAGTTCACTGAGGCCTCGAGTGGTTGTCGCAGTGTCGGTAATGTCTGGCTCCGGGATTCCCCCGAGGGCATTGGATGTCCGGGCAGCGGCTCACCTCTTCGCGTCTCCCTCTCCGTCGGACGAGGGATGAGCTGTGGGGCCGGGAGAGTCGGTGTTCGCAGGGCCTTACCCTCGTGAGTCCTGATGGCAGAGCGCTGAGCAGCGCGATGGGAGATCCGAGCGGGTGAGGAGGGACAAGATGGCGCCGGCTCCTGCCGCGCGCGGGAAAGGAAGCCGTCTTCCTCCAGCCCCTGCAACGGAGCAAAGAAGTTTGCAATCGTGAGTCCAGGTGGGTCAGCAGGGGTTCCGGTGCTGGCAGCAAGCTTTTTATTGTGCTTTTGGCCCATAGTAAGTGCCCAGATTGCCTCTAAATGCAGGTCCCGAGAGGAGCTCACTCAAGCTGCGTCTTCACGCTGGCATGGCAGGCCACGCCCCCGTGTAATTTATTTTTGTGGGTTATGAAAATACAGTATCTCACTGGTACTATATTCATATGAGGTATGCTTGAATATCTTAAGAAAATTAAAGCTGGTCATTGTTTATAAAAGCTCCTTCATTAACATCATTAATAGTATAGTATTAAGCTCTCCTCTTTTTAGTCTATCTGTATTGATGGTGTAAGTACCTTTACTGAGATATATTAGGCGCAGGTATACCTTCATCGAAGGCTGCTAGCGCGCTGCATCTATGTCGGGTGCATGTGCGCTGGGACGAAAGGTTGCCATGGCGCCATGTCCATACTGGAGCGTGCACAATGGGGATCTGAATCCTGAGCATGCGCAGTGAGGAAGGGAAGACGTCGCTCCAACGCGCGAAAGCGAGGAGCGCATTGGGAGTCTATTTAAGGTGAGATGACTCTCGGTTGTCTACCTGCATACATCAGGGCATCTATCGTGTATGAATATTATCTGTCGAATTTTTTTTTTTCTGAGCATCATTGTTGGACCCACTGATGAACCCTCATTCACTATAGAGGGGGAAACGCGTCGGAGCTGATGAGAGGGATGTCCTAATACAGATGTCTCAATAAGAAGGTCGTATGTATATCTCTTTACCATATATACCCATTACTATTGTATGTATTTATCGCTGTATATCTACATAAGCTTTCTGCCGATGTCTTGATTGAAACTCTTCATTTTTGATTTATTATGGTCGTAACAGGGGCAGACTAAATGATTTCTAGGGTAAGTCATCGGATGTTGGGCCATCCTTTTCGGGACACAAACATGACTAGCTAAGGGTATAATAGGGTATAGTAGGGATAGTATATCATTGCGATAGTTATTGCCACTTATTTATATCCCAATTTATAAGTTTTAATGGCTCTAATAAAAGTGATACTTTAGAATAAGGGTTTGTTCTTTGTTTGCAGTGAATTTTTTAAACCACAAATCCTCAATAAATATAGATTTTTTCTCTTTCTTGTTGTTTCTGGTGAAATATGACCTGCGCTTTTCCAAGTCACAGTCCATGGGCTCATTTTGCAATGGGCAGTTAGCAGCCACATGTCCCAGACCCTGGCAGCGGCAACAGACTACTTGGCCACGGGGCCTAGGAGTAGAGTCTTTTTTGGGACTTGGCATCCGTTTACCTGTGTGCTCTGAGAGTGTGCCACCCTCCTTGCCATACAGTCTCGTCCCCCCTAGTAATAGGAATAGTCTTACCAGCTAATGGTCTTCTCTGGTTCCCTGGGGCATGCAAGTCCTGTAGAAAGTCCTCATTGACGGTAAACCGCTCCACAACGGACACCAGCTCATCCACGCTTTTTGGATCTGTGTATCCTAGACAGCGTTGTATCCTCACAGGCAGGGCCTGTACGAAACAGTCACACACCACCTGTTCCATAATCTGCGCTGACATAAGCTTCTCTGGCTGCAGCCACTTGCTTGTCAGATGGAACAGGTCGTAAATTTGCGACCGCGCAGGTTTGTTTGGGTCATACTCCCAGGAGTATACACGCAGTGCTCGAACGGCCAAGGTAACTCCTGGTCGGGCCAGTATCTCTCTCCGGAGCTTGGCATAGACTTTGGCATCCTAGACCCGTAAGTTGAAGTAGGCCTTCTGGGGTTCTCCAGTCAGAAAGGGGGCCAGCACATCTGCCCACTGGTCTTCGGGTAGTTGTTCCCTCTCAGCAATTCTTTCAAACGTGCACAGATAAGCCTCGACGTCATCCTCTGCTGTCATTTTCCTGCTGTCGGGGTGCCGCCAGCAGCCCCTGAGTTCCTGTTGCCTCTCTGCCAAAGCTTGTATCTGCTGTTGCAGGGACTGATTCACCTGTTGCTGCTCCTTAGTGGATTTCTGGTGAACCTGCGCCAACAGACGGTTTGTCTCACACTGCGCCTTTATGGCTTCCTCGTGCACACGTAGTTGCTGCACGTTCGTCTCTTGCTGTGCAGTAAAGGCTTGCTGCAGGTGGAAGTTTGACTGCACCAGCTGTTTTATTAGTTTCTCCATTCTCGCCAGTTCTTAGGCCTCTGTCTGTTTTAGCAATGTCTCCACAAGAGTACTGTCTCTTAAACTTATGCCCGCATCCTCCATCAACTTGTAAGGGGGTCAGCTAGGTGGTAAGACAAAGTCCCATGGCAATAGAGACACAGACAGCCTATATGTAGAAGCACGGTTTTTGTCCGGCATTTATTGTTTGGATGGCAGCCAAAACGAATGTCAACACAAACGATACACAAAATAAAGTCCTGCTCGTCCGAGCGCTAACTAAACAATAGTAGTCTTCACTACGGTCTTGAAGCTGTGGTGTAGCCTCTCAGGCCCAAACTTCCTTGCCTGTAACTGCAGACACACTCAGTCTGCTAACTAGCTGGCTTATATAGACCAGCCCAAATCCTGGCCTGGAACACGGGGAGCAGTCACCCACCCAACTCTTTGACTGCTCCCCGGTAAAAGCCGTCCCGGACTAAGCTGAGTTTCCACAGCTAAATTACTCTGCTAAAAGTGTGCCAACCACCTACCGCAGCTTGACACAAACAAAGTGACGGCTTGGTCTCTTACCTGAGAATTACGGGGCCTATGTATACCCCATTCACCACCTTGCCCGTCGGGGCTTACAATATATATACACAGTTGAAACCAGTTCACATACACTATATATAAATACACATATGCATGTTTTTCTCAATATCTGACTTGAAATCAGAATTAACCTTACCCATTTTAGGTCAATTTGGATTACCAAAATTATTTATATTTGCCAAATGGCAGAATAGTGAGAGAGAGAAAAATTTTAAGGCATTTTTATTACTTTCTGCAAATTCAAAAGTTACATACTCTAGGATTACTATGCCTTTAAACAATTTGGGACAGCCCATATAATGATGTCATGTCTTTGGAAGCTTCTGATAGGTTTATTGGCAACATCTGAGTTAATTTGATACACACTTGTGGATGTACTTTATTGCACACCAGAAACACACTGCTTCTGTGTGTAACATCATGGGAAAGTCTAAAGAAATCAGCCAAGATATCAGGAAGAGAATTGTGGACTTGCACAAGTCTGGATCCTTAGGTGCAATTTCCAGATACCTGAAGGGGCCTTGTTCATCTGTACAAACAATTATGTGCAAGTACAAACAAGATGGGAATGTCCAGCCTTCATACTGCTCAGGAAGGAGACGGGTTCTGTATCTCAAAGATGAATGTTCTTTGGTCCGACATGTGCATATCAACCCAAGAACAAAAGCAAAAGACCTTGTGAAGATGCTGGCGGAAGCTTGTAAGATGGTGTCATTATCCACGGTGAAACGAGTACTGTATCAACATGGATTAAAAGGACACTCTGCCAGGAAGAAGCCATTACTCCAAAAGAAACATATTAAAGCCAGATTAATGTTTGCAAATGCACACAGGAACAAAAGACCTACATTTTTGGAGGCATGTCCTGTAGTCTAATGAAACTAAAATGTAAATGTTTGGTCATAATGACCATCATCACCTTTGGAGAAAAAAGGGAGAAGCTTGGAAGTCTAAGAAGACCATCCCAACTGTGAAACACAGGAATGGCAGCATCATATTGTGGGGTTGTTTTGCTGCAGGAGGGACTGGTGTACTTTATAAAATAGATGGAATCATGAGGAATGTAGATTATGTGGCAATACTGAAGCAACATCTTAAGACATCAGCAAGGAATTTAAACCATGGGCTGAAATGGGTCTTCCAAATGGATAATGACCCGAAGCATACTGCCAAACTGGTTACAAAGTGGCTTAAGGATAAACAAGTCAATGTTTTGGAGTGGCCATCACAAAGCCCTGATCTCAATCCTATTGACATTTTATGAGCAAAGCTGAAAAGGTAGGTGCGAGCAAGGCCACCTACAAACATGGCTCAGTTATACCAGTTCTGTCAGGAGGAATGGGCCAAAATTCTTACCAACTATTGTGAGAAACTTGTGGAAGGATATAAAAAATGTTTGACCCAGTCATAGAGTTTAAGGGCAATGCTACCAAATACTAGTGAAATGTATATAAACTTTTGACTGAAGAAAGTAATAAAAATGCCTTAAATTCCCTCTCTCTCATTATTCTGACATTTGGCAAATACAAATAATTTTGGTAATCTTAATTGACTAGAGTTGAGCGAACAGTAAAAAGTTTGATAAGTTCGGTTCGAAGTTCGAGTCGAACTCGAACTTCGAACCCCATTAAAGTCAATGGAAGAAGATGTTCGGGTTAATTTTTATACCTATACAGGTGAGGAGAAGCTATAATTACCATCCATACCAGTACACCAACACTAGGCACATTATACGCCGGGCACAACACATTGAAATGTGCCTAAAAATGATATGCTGTGTGCCTTCATAACACATAGCATATCATTGGTAGTGTATGTAATGCACCTATCGAGGCGCATTGCACAACGGAGGTGCAAGCCATATCAATACTAGTAATCCACCTATTGAGGTGCATTATATAAACTAATAATGATATGTTATGCGCCTCCATTGAGCAATGTGCCGCGATAGGCACATTACATACACTACCAATGATATGTTATGTGCCGTGATTAACAGGTGCATTAAGTTTACTGTGCAAGGTATACCTGGTGCCAGATCTTTGAGAGGATCGTACTTTCAGGCACAATTTACACTGATTTAATGCACCTAAAAACTGCCGCGGAGACACCAATTTTCGTGTCGAACACCATGTAGAACTCGAGCATTTACTGAAACAATCAGTAAATGTTCATTTCGGCTTGAGTTCTAAAAAATAGTGAAGTTCGACTCGAACTTAACTTTTCTCGAACGGTTCGATCAACACTATAATTGACCTAAAACTGGTAAGGTTTATTCTGATTTCATGTCAGATAGTGAGAAAGACATGCATATGTTTATTTTATATAGTTTATGTAAACTTCTGGTATATATATGTGTGTGTGTGTGTGTGTGTTGTGTGTGTGTGGTGTGTGTGTGTGTGTGTGTGTGTGTGTGTACATGCAGTATCTCACAAAAGTTAGTATACCTCTCACATCTTTGTAAATATTGTATTATTTATTTTTCATGGGACAACACTGAAGATATGAAACTTTGATACAACGTAAAGTATGCCAATCCAATTATTACAATCTTTTATGGTGTTCCGAAGAAGATTATTTCGGGCGTGGGTTGGGTGGGAGAGAAACTCAGCCAATGGGTCGATCAATATCTACAACCAGTAGTCCAAATGGTTTCAGGGTATCTTAAAGACAGTAAATCAGTACTGCAGGTCTTTTAGAGTTTCTAGTGGGAACCTGATTATATTTGGCTCAGTTTGGATGTCATGAGTCTGTATTCTAGCTTACTGCAGGAATTGATTCGGCCATCCATTGATTTTCATTTGAAAATGACCAACATTTATCATGAAGGCCTGTGTATTTTAATTCTGGAAAGCACAGACTTTTTCATTAAGAACAATTATTTCCAATTTGATGGACAGTTCAATATACAGTTGTTGGGGGCCCCTATGGGTGCTACATCTTCTCCATCCATAGCGAACCTATTTATGTCATGGTGGGAACACCATGTCCTATATACTGTTCATAACTCTTATGATGAATGCATACGATGGTATGGGTGCTACATCGATGATCTACTAATTGTGTGGAAACGCGTGTAGTATCCATACCAAAGTTTGTGACTTACTTTAATGATAACGAATGCAATCTATCTTTCATGTATCACATGTATTAAACTACCATTTCATTTTTGGATATCAATTTAAGGGGTTTTACTGACATGGGAAGGGTATATACCTCACTATATAGAAAGCCCAATAGTGGAAATACAGTGTTACGAGCCAATAGTTGTTATTCACACCATACTATAGCCTCAATCCCAATGGGAGAAATCGTGAGAGCCAGAAGGGCTTGTAAATGAGATCATGATTTTGAAGAAGAAAGAATTAACATTTGTAGCAGGCTTAAAGACAGAGGTTACTCAGATAAACTAATAAATACAGCACATTCAAGCATAAGTAACCTAACACAATAATCTTTATTACTATCAAAATCTCCAAATTCCTCTGCCTCTTGCTTGCATGCAACTGTGTGTTCGATCCTGGAGGCTGGAATTTGCTTCTATTGTTCAGCACTGCAACGGTTAACTACTCCAACTGGGCTGGTCCAGGTGTAGCTTATCCTCTTTTGCTGACTCCTTTAAAAGGCACCTCCTACCAACACTCTGTGCCTGAGTATTGGTGCTTTTGGGCCCTCTGCATCCTGTCTTTGTAATGTTCCTGTGGAGTTCCTGTGTACGGTGTCATATTCCTGGCGGAATTCGTGTTCCTGTGCAGTGCCTCCTGGTGGCGTTCATGTTCCTGTGCTGTCCCTTCTGGCGGAGTTTCTGTTCCTGTGCTGTCCCTCCTGGTGGAGTTCGTTTCCCTGTGCAGTCCCTCCTGGCAGAGTTTGTGTCCCTGTGCAGTCCCTCTTTTCGGAGTTTGTGTTTCTGTGCAGTGCCACTTGGCAGAGTTCGTGTTCATGTGCAGTGCCTCCTGGCGGAGTTCGTGTTCCTGTGCAGTCCCTCCTGGTGGAGTTTATGTTCCTGTGCTGTCCCTCCTGGCTGAGTTTATGTTCCAGTGCTGTCCCTCCTGGTGGAGTTTGTGTTCCTGTGCTGTCCCTGCTGGCGGGGTTCGTGTTCCTGTGCTGTCCCTCCTGTCCTGTGGTGGTCCAAGGCCCCCTGTCCTCATCTGCAGCTTCCTTTTGTGTGATCCATAAGCCCTGCACTTTTGGACTTTTCATACCCTGCAGACAGTGGTCCAGTATTCTGGCCTTGGCTTTACATCCCTGACCACGGTAGGTGGAGATCTGCCTCCGTGGCCCCAAAGATCCACTTTTTCACACTCGTTTCAAGGGTTCCCTTTTTGTATCATTTACTCTTATGTTTGCCTTAATGAAACCTTGAAATGTAATAATTACAAAAGAAACAACAACAAGTAGACAATATTACATCTAATAAAATAATTTTCTCTACACCATACAGAAGGATTTTTCAGGAAATTGATATACATTGATATACTAAGACAGGATTCTTTTTTTGGCCAGTGTTGTAGATCAGGAAGTCCTCATTGCCCCAAGGAGAAATAAAACTATAGGAAGTCAGATATCCCCGAGTAATTTCAATAGGAGACCAAATAAAAAAACTTGGATGTTTTCTGTGCGGGGGCACCAGATGTGGCACATGCAAATACAGTATGCCACTAAAACCAAAACCTTTAAAAGACAATAGGATCACACATATAAAATAAAGAGATTTATCAATTGTAACACGCACCACATAGTGTATGTCATTTACTGTACGACTTGTGATAAGATTTATGTTGGCAACAGCATTAGAAAACTCAGTGAGAATTTCATAACATCTAGCTAATATTGAAAATCATTTACTTCACCATTCTGGAGTTGCGAAACATTTCATAGAAGTCCACTCAGGTTCCCTCAATACGTTCCAATATTATGCAAATGAAAGGGTAGATAAAACTGCACGAGGCAAGGACTGGTTGAAGATGGAGCACATGCACGAAGTGTATTGGGTTTTGGAACTAGACACAAGAGCACCGCTAGGTATGAACCACTGCAGCAATCTTTTTTACATTTATTAATAAGGTCACTCTTATCATCTAATTCTGCTCTCTATGCATTATCATTATGGCATTCTCTGTTTTCATATTACACGGTTTTTAATGTACACAGTAATCTATATTGTTTGTTTTATATGGCATTTTGTTACCTGTCTAGGTCGAGATCACGTAATTATGCTGAGTAATCAAAAGTCAGCTGACATAGGACAGTTGTGCCTTTTAAGGTTGCATGTTAGGTTAACATTATGCTGTGAACAAGGGCAGAAGTCTGTCTGAAAGATTTTTCCACTTTTTGAGATGCTGATCCACCCGTTTTTCTATTGACACTACAATGTAAAGTAGTCAGTGTACAACTTGTGTAACAGTGTAAATTTGTTATACCCTCAAAATAACTGAACACACAGCCATCAATGCCTAAACCGCTTCCAGTGTGAGGGTAATTTTATCAATTTTATATTTCTATCATTTTATATATACTTTACATCAAAGTTTTCTCTGTTCTCTGATGTATTTGGAATGTTAATAGACATGGGACCCCTTGTCCAGGCAGACAGGAAGGAGCCTAATAATTGAAAACATATAGCCTGGATGTATAGACCTACTCAAAGGAACAAGAGTCTTTGTTTGACCAGCAGAATATCTCAGAAGGTGTTGTTTGTAATATATATGTATTGGCATGTTTTAAACCAGCCACTAGGAAATTAACTAGAGGCTTTGTCATTTAAACTGATTGGCTGATGTATTCTTGCAGAAGAAGGTGGGCTATAAAATCATGAACTGGAGTGAGATTGGTCAGACATTTTGGGTATATGCAACGCTGTATACGGAATATTGTCTATCAATGCTTGCATTGAATAAATTCAGGATATTTTTACCTTCAATTGATTTTTTATTTGAAAACCCGATCAAATCTGAAACGCTTTATTAGCAGTGACACCAACAAAAGTGAGTACATCCCTAACTGAAAATGAACAAATTGTGCCCAATTTGCCATATTCCCTCCACGGTGTCATGTGACTCATTAGTGTAACAAGGTCTCAGGTGTGAATGGGGAGCTATTGTGTTAAATTTGGTGTTATCACTCTCATACTCTTTAATACTGGTCACTCGAAGTTCAACATGGCACCTCATGGCAGAGAATTGTCTGAGGATCTGAAAATAAGAATTATTGCTCTACATAAAGATATAAGTTATAAGAAAATTGTCAACACCCTGAAACTGAGCTAGAGCATGGTAGCCAAGACCAAAAAGCAGTTTAAAAAACAGGTTCCACTCAGAACAGGCCTTGCCATGGTCGACCAAAGAAGCTGAGTGCATGTGCTCAGCATTATATCCAGAGATTGTTTTTTCAAAATAGATGTATGAATGCTGCCAGCATTACGGTGTGGGGGGTGAGCCTGTCAGAGCTCAGACGATACGCTGCACACTGTGTCAAATTGGTCTGCCTGGCTGTCATCCCAGAAAGAAACCTCTTCTAAAAATGATACACGAGAAATCATGCAAAGAGTTTGCTAAAGACAAGCAGCCTTAGGACATGGATTACTGGAACCATGTCCTGTAGTCTGATGAGACCAAGATAAACTTATTTGGTTCAGAATGTATCAAGCATGTGTGGCAGCTACCAGGTGAGGAGTACAAACACAAGTGTGTCTTGCCTATAGTCAAGCATTGTGGTGGGAGTGTCATGGTTTGAGGCTGCCAGCTGTGGGGAGCTACAGTTCATTGAGGGAACCATAAATGCCAAAATGTACTCTGAAGCAGAGTATGATCCCCTCTCTTTGGGAACTGGGCTGCAGTGCAGTATTCCAACAGGATAACAGCCCAAAACATGGAAATGAGGATAAAGGTACTAGACTGGTCAAGCATATCTTCAGATCTAAACACTATTGAGCATCTGTGGGTCATCTTCAAACGAAAGGTGGAGGAGCGCAAGCTCCGTGATGTTGTCATGGTGGAGTGGGAGAGGATTCCAATGGCAACCTGTGAAGCTCTAGTGAACTCCATGCTCAAGAGTGTTAAGGCAATGCTGGAAATTAATGGTGTCCAAACAAAATATTGACAATGTGGACAATTCACTTAGGAGTATACTCACTTTTCAGATTTGAAAAAGATATCTATAGAAAATCCACTCAGTAGCCTACACTGCACGGTTTTCTACTGGGTAGATTTTCACACTGCCGGTGTTCTGAAAAACTCGGAACATGCACAATCTTCTGCCTGGTTTTTGGGCAAAAACTGTGCTATTCAATGGTTAAGGGGGACAGTTGAATCCGCAAA
Organism: Phyllomedusa bahiana; assembly: GCA_025379985.1. Lineage (NCBI taxonomy): Eukaryota > Metazoa > Chordata > Amphibia > Anura > Hylidae > Phyllomedusa > Phyllomedusa bahiana. The sequence goes on along the minus strand of JAODAL010004060.1, from coordinate 99,377 downwards.
ATGCGGACAGAACCTTCCCCTAAAACCATCCAAAAGATTATAAAATACTGGCTGGATTCTTAAGCAGAATCTGAACGGCATCTTACACTTGCTGTGTGGACCTACCCTAAATATGTGAACATACCCTTAGGGCACAGGTGTCAAACTGCCGGCCCTCCAGCTGTTGGGAAACTACAACTCCCAGCATGCATTTGTATAATCTATAACAGTGGGCATGATGGGAGTTGTAGTTTCCCAACAACTGGAGGGCCGCCAGTTTGACACCCCTGCCTTAGGGTATTAATGGGGCATTGCTAGAGTCTTGTAATAGCAAGTAGCAAGGTTAAGCTTGGTTCACACGATGTTAATGTATACATTTGTGTTATCTGTCTGGGCACCATGCAAAAAAGTACCACGGCAGATACTGTAATGCAGTCGCATCAGCCCCATAGGGGATAATGAAGTGACGTAGCCCAACATGCTGACATGTACGTTTATTTTATGGACACAGTAAGGCTAAGCGCATATAGCATAAGACAAAATACATCGGAAAGCTGATGGCATTTTGTCCTATGCAGGTCCGTGGTTTTTGTCACTGATTTGTGTAAAAACCGCGGTCGGTTTTAGTTTTTGCTGTCTGCCTGTTCAATTGAATATACAGGAAACTGATGGAAAACAGCGGGGCTCTGGCAGAATATGCAACATGTTGTATATTCTGCCGGATTTTTAATGTGGTGAATAAAAAGGCATAATATATAGACAGGGCAGTTCCTAGGCTAAATTGCGCTCAGGGCGAGGTGAAGAAGTTTTTACCCCCCCCCCCCCCCCCGCAACATAATGCGCCACAAAGTGACACAGTGCATCACCATCAACCAAATTCAAGATATACAAAAAGCTTTAACATAATGCACTACGTATAAAACTACTAAGTAGTAATCATACAGTTACCAAATAACACCACTACACAAAACCAAAATCCCAGGCTAATAGTACCAATATCCTCCTAAGACCACAAATCACCAGAACATGATGACCGAATACCGCCACACCGTGAACACATATCACCAGTACATAGTGATTGAATAATACTGCCACACCATGACCAAAGATCACCACCACATGGTGACTGAATAATACCGCAACACCATTACCACACATAATCTCCACATATCTCCACTACATAGTGACCAAATAATACCGCCACCCCATGACCACATAGTGACTGAATAATACACCACACCATTATTGAATAGAAGCCATTATAACACAACCAATATTACCGGCATACAGTGACCATACAGAGATGGAAACCAGCTGTACCCAGGCTCTGCAGACATATAAGTGATTACAGTAAAGTTACATCCAGTGACTTACAGGAGACGTCTCTGAAGAATTATAAAACAAACATCTTAGTCTCCACACTTTATCAGCACTTCTCTACCAATGTACACCAAGTTTTAGTTTGTTTTGTATACTAATATAGGAGCTAGTTAAATTCCCTAAGACAGTATGTAGGTACAATAAGGTAGGTGTATGGTGCCCATTAGGTAGGTATAATTAGAGTTCCCAGAATAGGTAGGTATCTCGGTCCCCTATTAAGTATATAGATCCCCATTATGTAGTTATATAGGCTCCTGTAGGTATTTCCCCCCCGTAGTCAAGTAGTTATATGTCCCCTGGTTGCCAGATAGCTACTCCTGTAGCCAGTAGTTAAATGCCCCCTGTAGCCAGATAGTTGGCCCCCTGTAGCTAGATAGTTGCCCCAAAATAGCCAGGTAGCTGCCCTCCTGTAGCCAGGTAGTTGCCCCAGAGTAGCCAGGTAGCTGTCCCCCCCTGTAGCCAGGTAGTTGCCCCAGAGTGGCCAGGTAGCTGTCCCTCCCTGTAGCCAGGTAGCTGTCCCCCTCTGTAGCCAGGTAGCTGCCCCTCCTCCCCCGTAGCCAGGTAGCTTTCCTCCCTGTAGCCAGGTAGTTGCCACATAGAGGCCAGCTGTCCCCACTGTATGATAATAGTGGCACCATAGTAGCTAGCTGACCCCCCTGTAGCCAGGTAGTTGCCCCATAGTAGCCAGCTAGTTTCCCCATAGTAGCCAGCTGGCCCCCTGCAGCCAGGTAGCTGTCCCCCTCTGTAGCCAGGTAGCTGTCCCCCCTGTAGCCAGGTAGCTGTCCTCCCTGTAGCCAGGTAGTTGCCCCATAGTAGCCAGCTGTCCCCCCTGTAGTGAATGGGAAGGGGAAGAAGAAAAAAAAGCTACTCAAATTTCGATGCTCCCTCCACGTTCCTGGTCCGGGAGCTGGTGGACAGTGTAAGCGGAGTGAAGTCATCCCGCCCTTTACGCTGTCACGCAGTTCCCGGGATCTCCTCGGCCGGCAGGAGCTGCCGGCTTAGGAGACCCAGCGTTGCAGGGGGTGCGGTGAAAGCTGTGCGCCCCCTGAGACGCTGCTGTGTATGTACAGGGCTGACTGAGCGCTGATACACACAGTGGAGGAGGTAGGAGGGTAACGATCTGTCCTGCCTCCTCCCTGTAGAAGCTGCTGACTCTGCATGGCCGCTGAAAAACGGCTGTGCAGGGGCTGATTGTCGGGCGGGCGAGGTGGGCGGGCGCGCTGGGCCCCCTTCGGGTGCGCGGAGCCTCGGCGCCTTGGGCGATCGCCCGCCTCTAGGAACGGCCCTGTGTATAAACTACAGCATGGACTTTTCATTGCTGTCTATACAGAACAGTGTACTGTCGGATTCTCAAAATACTGAAACCACCAAAAATCCGACGGTATTTCTGTACCATGTAGACATAGCCTAATATTCATTAATGTCGTGTGAACCCAGCCTTATTATGCCTAACATTATTGTGATTAGGGGAGACTACCTCCATTTGGCGGTCTGTTGCACTAAGGTGATCCGGGAAAATTGATTAACTCCTTAATGACCACCCGCCGACTTTAGACGTCGGCTGGTGTGGGTCGTTCATCTGCAGACTTCGGAGTTTGTGGTGCCTGGCGCCGCAGCTGTGCTGGGATCAGGGCTGTACCACACAGCCCCAATCCCAGAGCATCTCCTGCGAGCATCGGGGAGCGGAAGAAACCTCCGCAACCCGGTGCTTTAACCCTTTGATTGCAGCGGTGCGTTACCGCAGTGCAATCAAAGGGTTCCCCTGCTTTGTCGGGTGATCGGAACACCCGGTGACCCGACAGAGCTTGGGGAACGGCTGCACAGTCAGCTCTGGGGACCTAGAGTGGCCCCAGGTCTGTCTGTGTAACAAGCCAGTGACCAGGACACACTGTGTGCTCTCCTGATCACTGCCTGTGTCAGACTGACACAGATTAGAGTGTATATGCTAATAAATTACTAAGTGTAAAAAAAAAAAAAAAAGTGTAAAACAATTCTCCCTTCATGGGATTTAAAAAAAGAAAAGAAGTAAAATAGAAAAAAGTGTAAAAAAAAGAATAAAAAAATAATAAAATAAAAATAAATATTTAATAAAAAATAATTGTGCATGCATTACACACAAAAAAAAACCCATACACATATTAGGTATCCACACGACCGTAATAACCGGTAGAATTACTCTAACGCGTTATTAAGTGTGAAATGTGAATGGTGTAAAAAAATGTAAAAAAACAAAAAAAATTACAAAAATAAATAAAAAAAAATTCTGCAATTACTTATAAGTGAACTTAAACTATTCCCCCATAAAGTACAACTCGTCTAGAAGAAAACGAGGCCTCATCCAACTGCGTCATTTAAAAAATAAAAACTTTACACCTGTTGAAACGCATGTAGGAAAAACCGAAAAAAAAATGTTCTGGTCATTAAGTACTTTTTAGGCGTTCGGGTTAATGGGTTAAGGACTACTGTGCTGTCCAAAAATATTGATTGATGTTAACATTATTAGTGAGTCCAACTGCAGTGGATCTCTAGATATTATTCTCAGTGCACACTTCTGATACTCATTAATAGCTGTATATTATACTTATTCACTCTGGCATATCACGTTGTGCTTTTATCACGTTGTACTTTTAGATAAAATATCTACAACAGAAGTTCTATTCTATGCACTTTGGTTGGTAAAGTGGATATAGTTGCCTTCGGCAAATAGTGGGTGTGTTGGGAAGGAGGTGTGGTCGGTATCAAGGGGCGATACTGGCAGCGCCATGGCTGGGTCCCCGGAGCACTCTGTAGTGTCTCGTCCTGCTATGGGTGTGTGAGGGGCAGGACGCTTATTGGCTGACACGCGTCACGTGATCAGTTGGCAGCAGGAGAAGAACTTGAACTTGTGTGGAGAACATAGTTGAGCGCGAGACATCGGGAAAGAAGATGATGACTCTCGGCTACTGGGACGTCCGCGGGGTGAGCGCAGTGCATACAAGTAGTGGTGTGGGGTGGGGTGAGCGCTGTACATACAAGTAGTGGTGCAGGGCGGGGGTGACGGTGGCTGATAGTCTGGTATTTATAAGCTTCTCTTCGGCTTCTACTTGCAGCTTGCCCACCCGATCCGCCTGTTGATGGAATACACCAGGACCCCGTATGAAGAGAAGATCTACGTGACGGGGGAAGGTGAGCGCTCATGTGCGGGGCGCGCGGGGTCAGGGAGGTGTTTTACTTCTTTATGTGTTGTATGAAGTCTCTGCAGAAGTCTAGGAGGACGCTAATCTCCCGGACCCGTAGAGGTCGTGCTGGGCGGAAGGTGCTCTATACCCGGGACACAAGGCACCAGAAACCATTGGAGGAGTGGACTCCGCTGTGTGTATTATGTCTCCTTCCCTCATGGTTGAGCTCACACCTTTGGATCAGAGCTCTGACTTCACTCCCCTAGGGGGATGGGATGCTCTGGTTCAGGGTGTGTACTCCATGTTCTAAAATCGGCATCTAAATCGACTATAAAGTTCTTAACACTGCACCCTATGTAAAATCAGCGTCGTATACATGAGTATTATCGGTGCGTACTGTCCGCGCCTACAGAGAATTGACATGCGGAATTTTCAACAGTGAAACAACGCTCTTTAAGGCGTCATGTGAACTCGCCTGTTGAGTCCGTTTAACATACGCTTTTAGATACATGTTTGGATCTGGCTTTCGGACCCTAAACGGACCCAAACAAGTATCTAATAGATAGCAGTGTGATTTACATTGCTTTTACTAGGAAACACGCATTTGCGTTCAGACGAGTTATCGCCGATGCGTGTCTCACTCCGTCTTTTGGATCCGTCCCAAGAATTGACATTTCAATTCTTGGTCCGAAAGACACAGCAGGAGCCCTATTATAAACTATAGGGTGCGATCCTGCTACATCCAGCATGCATTCAAACACGCAGCTGCATGTTGAATACGTGTTGGATCTGTTTAGGATCCAATCACCGCAGCGTTTTTGGATGCAATTTTCAGATCCAACACGGACCCAAAATCAGATCCAAGCCCGCCATGTGAACGTCCCCTAAGTGTTAGACCTTGTATTCCCCCTCCCTCTAGTCAATATTCCAGGAATGTACTATTGACCCCTTATTGCCCCACACTGTACATACTGCTCAGCACCATACATTAACCGCAGTGGTTCGGATTGGAAGAAACTCTGCACCTACAGTTCAGCCTCTGAAATGACTTCAAAGGGTGTTTCCACAAAGTAAAATCTCAGCGAGTTGCGAGCCAACCGTGCATGAGAATGAGAAAAGCGGCGCTTGCAGCCAGCCTCCTCATTCACTTCCATGGGATCTCCCGCATATAGTCGAGCAGCGCTCTTCTCATTCTCAATCACGGTCAACTCGCTGAGAGTAGACCTGTGCAGTGGATGTTGCTTTGTGGGAACACCCCTTTAATTTAATGACATTGACTTTTTATGTAAAAAAAATAAATAAATGGACATATTTCCTTTCTTCAACAGATGCCCTTAATGACCAGCTGCAATTTTTAGCTTTTGTTTCTGTGTTTGAACATAGCTTTTTTAAATTTTTCAGTGATGAAGTTGTATGAGGATTTGTCTTATGTTTGAGATATATTTTTGGCTAGTGTAGTTTGTAGCTTCATACAAATTACTATGATTTTTTTTTCTATTTAATTTTTAGTGGCGTATATATAAAACAAGTGCTTTATGCATTTTGTCAGCGTGCCCTGACAGCAGGCTTACTATACTGACAGCTCTGGGGCTACTTTAAGTTCCCAAGGCTGACTATAAACCGAGAATATGCCAAGTGACCATAGCCTAAAGGTGATCAAAAAGTCATGTAGCAATAAAAACGCAAATCATCTCACAAAAACAAGCCCCTTCACAGCTCCATACCCTGGAAAATAAAAAAGTTTTGACAGACTATGGCGATGCAAAAACGTGTTTTAATCCCCCCTGAGGGTGTTGGGAGATCAGAAAGTTGCTTTCTGCTTCTCCTTTCACGCCGGTCACACATCCCCTCTTACTGCCTTCGCGTTTTCTTTTGGATGTAAGGTACCAAAGGGATGATTCCACGTACGGCCAAAGACGTTGGATAGATACGTTTTCCCTGTCCCTGGAAATTTGTTTGGGGGAATTAGAACGTCTTTTGCCTCCATTACTGCCCCCACGCTGTGATTTTCGTATGGCTTGTGCTGTGCCATATTAGGATCCAAATTTCCCCACCCTGGGTGTATTAATCACCTTCCCCAGTGCTGTTGGCGGTACCACAAGCTTCTGCGGATATCGACATCTTTCCTTTCACCCCAGCGGATTGCAGATGTCTTCAGGTACCCTTTTCAGCCTTTTGGTAGCATTATCAAATTTAGGCTGCAACTACACTGCTCCTTCTCCCGCCCCTGTAGCACCCTTTGGGCCTCCAACCTGGCCCTTTTTGGGGCGAAGCCTTGCCTTCATTTTGTTGGCAACACACTGCAGCATCTCTCTTCTCAGTTCCAATCTTCCTCAGAACCGCTCGACTTTGTTTCCGATCCCCCAGCTCATTCTTCCCAGGCTTCAGCCTCTTTTTCAGGCAATTCACGCCCTTTTACGCCAAACTTTTTACGATTCCCAAATCCTTTAAGCGCTCCTTTTTGTTATTTCAGAGGGCTCGCAAAAAGGTCTGACAGATTTGACAGCAGTTTACAATCACATGTAGGGTATTGCCGTACTCTTTAGAAATTGTGTAACAAATTTTTGGGTGCTTTCTTCAAGGATTGCTTGTGAAAATGAAACATTTTTAGCTTAAACTGTGTATATTAATGGAAAAAATAACATTTTATATTTTCAAAGCTCAATGCAAAAAAATCTGACACGCCTATTGGGGGAGTATACTAACTACACCACTGGATATACTTCTCAAAGGGTGTAGTCTTTAAAATTAGGTCTTTTTAGGGGTGTTTATTAAGTTTTAGCACCTCTTAACGGCAGATTCGGGGGGAATTAATGTTCTGTTGCGTTGTCTTAGTAACATCTATTGTGTTCCAGTGAATAATGGAATAAAGTTGAAAAGCTTTAAAAAAAAAAAAAAAAAAAAAAAAAGTGAAATTTTACCTTCACTTTGCTTTAATTCCTGCAAAACACCTAAAGGGTTAATAAACTTCCTAAATACTTTACGGAATGAAGTTTCTTAAATGGAGTCATTTTTGTGGTCTCTAACATACAGACCCTTCAAAGACATGTTCGGACTGGGCTGGTCCCTAAAAAGGAAAAAAAAAAAAAACAGTAGCACAAATTTTCTTGACAATATGAAATATTGCTGTTCGTAATGTAGAAAAAAATAAAAAGAATTAAAATCAAAAACTTGTAGTAGACATATTGTAGCTGCTAGTTAAATATTTTTGTGTGGTAACTATTTTTGAACTTTGAAAATATAGAAAAAACATTTTGCATACAATAGACTGTATTAATGATCGCGCCCCCCTAGTGGACAAGCACCATCGGGGGACTCCATGTCAAAGTAAAATAAAAAAAAATAAAAAGTTCAAATCACCCCCCCCCCACTTCCTCATTTTACAAATAGAAACAATAACAGAATAAAAGTTAAACATATTTGGTATCGCCGCGTCCGATCTATAAAAATATAACCTCATTTATCCCGTACGCTGAACACCGTAGAAGAAAAAAAATTCCAAACAGCAAAATTGTGTGTTTTTGGTCATTTTACGTCACTTAAAAATTTGAATAAAAGTGATCAAAAAAGTCGCATGCATTCCAAACTGCTAGCGATAAAAAGTACACTTCAGCCTTCAAAAACGCATGCACAATAATGTCCGTAGGTGTTAGTACAAAAAAGTTATTGGTCGCACAAAATGGCGCACGGGGCAAATTTTAAAAAATTGAGAATGTTTGGAATTTTTTTTATGGTATCAAAACATAACGGAAACCATACATGTTTGGTATTGGTGGATGCGAATCAACCTGTAGAATACAGATAACACATATTTACTGAAGATTGAACGCCGTAAAAGCAAAATACCCACAAACATGCCGAAAATGCGTTGTTTTTTTTTTTTTTTTTTTTTTTTTTACAATTTGTCCCACTTGGAATTTTTTTGCGGTTTCCCAGTATATTCTATAGTATAGTGAATAACCACATTAGAAAGTACAAATTGTCCCGCAAAATAAAAGCCCTCATATGACTATGTAGGTGGAAAAATGAAAAAGTTATGGCTCTGCAACTTGTCAGGGGAACATCTTGACGCAGGTGACGTGATTATTCACATCATGCTGCTGCTGGGTTTCACGAACAGAAGCCGGCATACCATTCATCCGGGGAACTGGTAGAGATGTAATTTTAAAAATAAAATTAAATTCACTAATGGGGCGAGGGGGGGCCTACCTGTCTGCCTTCCTAACCTCCCTGGGCTTAAGTACCTGGGCCCCTGTCGACTTGCCTGCCTAGGCTGATTAGTGTTTCTCCACTGGTCTACCTCTGACTTGTTGGACTTGGTCAGACCAGTGTTGGCTTCATTTCTTTAGGAAAATGGTCAATGAGGGATGGAGTTGGGGAGTGTTTATTTAAAGTAGGTATTTTTTTTTTTTTTTTCCCAGTGTTCATAATGGAGGTGTCTGACAGACACCTCTCTGTTTACTATTCGCTGGGCCTTGGCCAGTGATGGTTTTTTGTCACCCAAACGCTGACACGAACCCACCTCTCACTACCATCAGAAGCAGACATTCGAATGTGAAGGTCTGTATCTGGAGTGACTTTGTTCTGGTACTTTTAGGTTTGGAATGGCAGAATATATATAGACATTTCCATCATGATGGTTTTACCTTGGCTGGTTATGAAAAATGTTGCAAAAGGTACCATCCCTTTTTTCATAACTAACGATTGTAGAACCAGCAGCTGGAGGCTGATACCATCAGGATGGGACGTTCCATGGATATTAAGTTCATCCCATCCTAAAAATATCAGAACGCAGCCACCCCAGAAGCAGACCATCACATAGGGTCTGCTTATGACGGTAACTTGGCTCTTCCCAGTGCCCCTGGTGAGTTGATACAGTGGTTATAGTGAGAAGGGGTTAGTGTTTGCCTTGGGGGACAGACACCATTGGCTGACACCAAGCCCCCTCCATTACTGACACAGGAACAAAATGGTAAAATCCCACTTACCCAACACCAAAAAACACTTTTTTAAATATACACTGCCTGACAACATGCCTCTTTGACTATTTTATTAAAGAAATGGATTCAACACTAGTCCAATGAGTACGGCGAATCCTGTAGAAAAAAAAACAGGAACATTACACAAAGCATAACCGTACTTAACTCCATCTGAAGATCATACCTGGGGATGGGGGGCGGGGGGGAGCAAAGGTGTGCATTTCTCTTGTGTAGGTGTACATGTTAGGTGATTATGGTTTTGGGGTACAAAGGAAGTATAGCGTAAAAAAGTGTGTATATTCAGAAACTATACACTCTTTTTATTATTTTCTAGGGGGCACAAAAATGGATATTGCTATGTGGGAGCACAGAAAAGGTCATTATTATGCAAGTGTAGTTATTGCTGTGTTGTAAAATACTACAGGTGTAACTGAGAAGAGCTGTCTTTTGTGAGCACACTTGCTTTGTAAAAAGGTATATTTACTGTTTGCACAACTGCTGGCTGGGAAACCAGTTACGTCTGGATCACAGTATAGGGACTATTGGAGCTATGTTTGGAGACACTTCTGTCTGTCTTATGGGTGCCGTGCGGCACACTTTGGGAGGCAGAGGGGCGGGGGGAGTTCGGTAAGATACCATCGAATCCGGACTTGATACTACAAAGACTCAACCAGCCTACATAACTTGTGACCTCCCCCCTCCCCTATCAGCACATTTCACCTTATTTGCCCCCATCACTACTACTTTTAAATATGTAATTTACACAACAGCAGGAGATACGTACAAAAAACACCTAATAACACTGCACTGACCGAAATAAGTATCGCACCGACCGAAATAAGTATCGCACACCATTCTCCCTGAAATTATTCATTTAAATCCTGCACCCCCCAGCTCTGATACTGGTAATGGCATGGGGAGCACAAGCAGTTTGCAACTGGCACTAATCTGTTCATTCTGGTCATATCTATGCCGGGAGGAGACTTGTCGGTGTGAGAAAGAAATGGCTGACTCCACGACTCACATGTAAGTAGAAAGTAATTGATGACATGGTGTAATGACAGTATTACTACATTGCGGGTACCGGCAAGTCATGCCAAGGAGGTCAGCAGGTCACCTAGTACTGGAGGGGTCACGACCAGCTAAATAATGTTATTGATTTGGGTTTAAATGCCAAATTTCATACATGTCACCCTAAATATTTTCAGTAGTTTCCAACATAATCGCACACCAGAATGTGATGTTTATAGATGGTTGCCAGGGGATACGACCTGTACAGTTTCAGCTTCCTGGGCAGGCACTAAGTGCACGAAGTACTAAGTAGATGATCTATGTGTCTATGAAGTGGTAGGAGATGTAACTACCTTGTTTCCCTGAAAATAAGACATCCCCCAAAAATAAGACCTAGTGCAATTTTTTTCAAGCTTAGAAATATAAGGCCTCCCCTGAAAATAAGACCTAGCGGCAGTCATTACTACAGCTCCTCCCATGCCATACATTAGCAGATCATTTAGATAGGTCTTACCTTGTGTGGGAGGCTAACTAGACAAGAGGTGCTCATTTCAGGAAAGTGCTATTGCTAGACATGAGAGATTGGGACCAATGACTCCAAGGGACTGTTCACACGGCATTTTTGGATCCGTATTAGATCTGAAAATCGCATTAAAAAACACAGCGTTGATTGGATCCCAAACGGATCCAACATGCAGCTGTGTGTTTGGATGCAACAGGATCGCACCCTATAGTTTAAAATAGGGCTCCTGCTGCGTTTTTCGGATCAAGAGTTGACATGTCAATTCTTGGAACGGATCTGAAAGACGGCTCCGAAAGATGCAATGAGACATGCATCGGCGATCACTCGTGTGAACACCGATGCATGTTTCAAGTAAAAAGCGATGTAAATCACATTGCACATTATTAGATACACATCTGGGTCCGTTTGGGGTCTGATAGACGGATCCAAACACACATCTAAAATTGTATGTTCACACGGACTCAACGCGCCATGTGAACATACCCTAAAAGAAATGGAGTCACAAGAAATTCACCAGGAAATTCAGGGTTTGGAGAGTGGTGATGATGTTCCAGAAGATGATGACATGACTGTCTTTTGAATAAATGTTTTGTTTTTGTTCATAAATACCGGGATCGGTAAATGTACCGCAGTGCATGGAAATAGAATCACGAGAAATTCTTGATGGAAGTCGGTTTGGCTGGTTATTCTGATGTTTGTGATAACATGACTACAATATATTAGTAAATGTTGATTTTTTGTTCATAAATACCGGTACCAGTAAATGTACCATAGATTGCTGTCAATAAAGTTAAACAATAGCCAACTCGCCACACTCATGGACCAAGCTGCACTCTGATGTAAGTCTTTGAACAGCAGAAGGAGAAAGATTGCCAGCAGCTCCAGACGATTGCCTCAAAACAGGTGAATTTATTCAAAATGTAGCTTTAACAAATGTGGTGGCACGAATAGACTAACAGTAGTAAGGTACTAGGCTTTTGCGTTTCGAGCCATTTAGACTCTTAGCCGTAGCATAAAAGTACATGGAATGATATATATATATATATATATATATATATATATATATATATATATAATGGGACTCAAATACTCACCTGGGTGAAGACCGAGGAGAAGCCATAGATTGTTGTACATGGAAATTCTTAATAAAATCCAGAGTTTGGCTGGTTATGCTGATGTTTGTGATGACAGGACTACAGTACATTAATAAATGTTGATTCTTTTGTTCAACAATAAATGTGAATAGTTGTTTATGGGAAAAATAAGGCATAGTGCGTCTTCAGGAGCAAAAATGAATATAAGTGACTGTCTTATTTTTGGGGAAACAGGGTAGGAACTAATGTGAGCGGCTCAGCAGTAGGGGAGCCGCTTGAGATGCACAGGAGGGTGGACACTTGTTCTTCAGCAGTCGGGGCATTACAGCATGAGAACAGTCTAGAATAGATGTCAGCAATGCATGATGGGAACTGTAATCCGCTACCCACACTGGCTGCTGCTGAAGTTGAGCACACTTTTGATGTACTGAGGAGGAGCACATACAGGGCAGCAGTGTACATATACAAGAAAGCTTCTTTACCTTTATGTACTGGTATGGCAGATTGTAAGAATCACATACTTTCAGTTTCATTGTCTTAAGTTTTACCTCTTCCTGCCTCAGTATTTACCTGGAACACAGAAAGCTGCATTATTGGTTGTTTTTGGAAACCAGGTTCACTTTCATAAATGAGGTACATATGGAAGATATCCAGGTCTCCAATTAATTAATGATGGCTAAACCTCCGTGTTGAATATTGTGTCCCTCTAACCTCCAGGGCTGTGGAGTCGGTGCCCATTCTGGTGGAGTCGTTATAAAATGGACCGACTCCAACAATATATAATAAATTGGTACAGTTAGTTCAGTGCAGTACCAAGAGCAAGAGGAATTGGGTCTGGCCAGTGCTACTGCTCCAGTATCTTCAGCGTCATCAGGTGAGGATTGTAATTGATGACATGGAGCAGGCAAATAGTTACTGCAGGGGGAAAAGATTCCACTACCATAGCAAACAGATTGACCAGATTTTGGCAAAATTTTTCACTTGCTTTCACAGAAGTAGAAGAATTCAGCCGTTGATCGAAACTGACTGTGCATGAGGCAAATCCTTTATACACTGAAATTGTTAGAGATGTTGCCCCTGTGGTCACTGCTTTGCCGCCAACCCAAGTTATTGTAGAGAGGCCGTTCTCTAGCCTGGAAATATGAGATCAAAGAGATTTTAGGTCATCTATGAAGGATCTGATGGAGGAGATACTATTTCTCAGAACAAATTCATAGACTCTGCAAATGTTATTAAGGATGTTTTTGTTGAAAACTATTTTCCCACTTACTGCAGTGTTTTGCATATTTACAATTTTTTTTTAAGTTCTAAAGTTGTATCCAATATGAAATGAAGTCCATCCATTCAAAAGACAAGAGGTGGATGTCCAGGCAAAATATCAGTCAACAAGTTGGCTAATCACAAGGTCTATCAGTTCCAATGCAACAGACACGGCAGTGGAAGTGGCTCATATGCTTTATAAGAGTGAGATTACAGACGTCCATGCAACCACCGGACACCACGCATTACACAGGTCTGGAATGATGGCCTGAAAAAAGGTGAAGAAGCCTCGAATTCAATCTCGTCATAAGAAGTGTTGGCTTGTTTGCAAAAAAAAGTACAAAAAATGGAAGATTGGAAACAGGTGATTTGGAACAATGAGATGAAATTCACTAGACTGGGCTATGATAGGTGCAAATGGGTTTGGAAAAATGGGGCTAACTGAGGAATTGAAGAAATTGTGACGTTCGGTGGAGGAAGCCTGAGGATATGGGAATGTTTCACTGCCAAAGATGTTGGATACTTAACTAGGATCAATGGTGATCTCAATGCTGAGCTATATGTGAGTATCCTACAAGATGAGTTACTTTATATCAGGCGTCCTCAAACTGCGGCCCTTCAGCTGTTGGGAAACTACAACTCCCATCATGCATTTATGTAATCCATAACAGTGGGAATGATGGGAGTTGTAGTTTCCCAACAGCTGGAGGGCCGCAGTTTGAGGATGCCTGCTTTATATACTCCAGTAGTATGAAAAGAACAAAATAGTGTTCCAGCAGGGCAACAACCAGAAGCATACATCCATGTTGGAGAAGCCATAGTTCAATGACAATGAAGTAGAGATGCTGTATTGGCCTCCACAGTCACCAGACCTCAACCCAATCAAACACTTGTGGGTAGAGTTGAAGAAACACAAGTCCGGTCTGCACCAACATTGGGAATTTGTAGGAGAGACCTGGGATCGGATTTTGGTAAAAACCTGCTTGAATCTGCTACAGAGCCCAAAAGGCTTCAGGCAGGATTGAAAACCAAAGGTAGATTTGCCAAATACTAACAAAATAGTACAAATTAACTTTTTTCTAATTTTCTTTGGAGCAAAACCTAACAATGCAGTTACATGACAAGAATCTGCATGACTAAGCTAAATACTACCTATGCTAAATACTTGGAAGACAAATTTATATATAAGATAGGTAAGATGATTGTCTATAAAATGATGATATTTGTTTGAAAAAATGTCCGCGGCACTCGTGATAAGAGACATGCAATTCTTTTCAAGACTGAGCGGAGCTGCGCTATTGAAACACGCAGCTGTGTTCTCTCATGTGATCGCTGCTGCGTGTTCAGCATAGCGAGCAGTGATAATTTTACTGCTAATTGTTAGATCCCTCTTGGGGACTGACAGAGCGAACCCCAAGACGGATCCCTAAAGCGCTTGTAACACGGAGTGTATACTCCGTGTGAACAAGCCCTACTTCTCCCTGTTTTATAAAAGATGACTTAAGTTTACGTGACAAAATAGTTCAAGCGGATGTTGGTAGTTTGATTAGAATCCCACAACAAACATTTTTACATTCACAGAAAAGAGGCACTTACCCTTGTCTTGGTTGTAGTCGGTGTTGAAACGTTATTAAGGGTGAGTTTTTAACTGCCCCCCCCCACCGGGAAAAAGATCACAATCAAACAATTCTTTACTTGTGAATCCCATTTTGTGATTTACGTGATTGGTCTCCATACGTTGGCGAGACTACTCAGCGTGTGCATGATCGCATAACCACACGTAAGTCTAGAATTGGACGTGGAGAACTAATGTTGCCAATTCCAGCACATTTTGCTGAAAGGGGTCACGATGTGTCTCAGTTGAGGTTTCACGTAATTGATTGCATACAACCTTTACTACGACGAGGGGGGGGGGGTTGTTGCTGTCCATTTACTTAAACAAAGGGAGTCCTATTGGATTCATCATTTGGGTACACCATCACCAGGTGGTCTTAATAGAGATTTTGATTTCGGGATCAACTTGTGATTTCTTTCATTTTACATATGTTTATTATACAAATATATGTAATCCATATAATAGCTATTTATGCATCATCTGATTTGTATTCTGGTCAATATTACCCATATATTGTCTAATCGAGTAGTTTCTGAATTATTGAGGTATTCTGAAATAATTTTTGTTAGGTCAACTATATGACCATTATTACAGCATTGTTGGATTTATATGTGATGTATTATAATTGTGCTGATGTTTGAGGTCTGATATGTCTTTGTTATTGCGCTGCAACAGTAAGATGCTCATTGAATAGGAGTATATTTATTGCTGTAAATGAATTGCTGTCAGCGCTTCGTGATCGCGCTGCAATGGGAAGACGCCCATTAAATGTTGGCGCATTTGGAGTTGTAGGTGAATTGTTACTATAAACGTCTATTTGGTTGTGCACCTCGCAATAAAGATATAGATTGAAGTTGAAAAGCAGGCGCAGTTGAAAGATTAGCTGCCTTAGCTTCATGTTAGATGAGGGCAATGAATCACACATGCGCAGGTCTTATAAAATCTTGCGCGAGTTACTGCCATTCAATTCTGGCTTCAGACATACATAGAGATCAATAAGTAGTTTTAGTGTGGTGTTTTTTCTTTCTCCTTTTTTTTTTCTTCTTTTGTTTTTTTTTATTAGATGTGGGCTTTGCTTTTCATATATGTATATGTGGATTACTGGTCTTTAGATCATTATACTGCTCAATACAGCCACCGGGTGTTACAGCGCGCATGGGCAACGCCGCCCGCCCGTGCTGTTTAACCATTCAGATGCCGCGGCAGAGATGGCCGTGGCGTCTGAATGAATGAAGATCGGTGCCCGTCACTCTCTTGTCCTGGTTTGCCCCACTTTCTTCCGCAGACAGGAAGTGGGGAAACAGCCATCTTGGTACAGTCTAATGCATTGTCTATGCAATGCATTAGACTGTATTGACAATCGCGCTACCTAGTGGTCAAGCACCCTAGGTGGACTCAATGTTCAAGTTAAAGTTTAAAGTACAAAAAAAACGTATTAAGAAGTTCAAAATCACCCCCCCTTCTATGCCCATTATTACAAACAAAACAATAAAGAAACACATTAGGATTGCAAGTGTCCAAAAAAGACGATCTATAAAAAAATAACATCATTTATTGCCGAGCGCTGAACTCCATAGTAAACATAAATCCCAAACGCCAAAAAATTGCGTTTTTTGTCTAACCTCACATAAAAACTGAATAAAGGCATGTTCACACGGCTTAAAATGGGCCGGTTTTCGTCCGTAATTACGCGCATAAAGTGGCTCCAATACGGGCCGAAAACTGCCATTCATTACGGTAATCCACGTTCACATAGAGAAACTATGGATATGTCCCCTCGGTAGATATTGACATGTGAGATTACTAGCGGCGTATACCGCCGCTGGCAATTCAAGTCAATGGGCCGCGAAGTCGCCCCCCCGCTCACACCCCCCGCACCCTCCCCCGCCCCGCCCCCGTCCACAAACAGCGTAATTGCTGAGGCGTAATGTACGTCACCTCCACACCCCCCCCCCCCACCCGCAATTTAAGCCGTGGAACATAGCCAAAAGTGAACAAAAAGGTCCATGCGTTCCAAACTGCTAACGATAAAAGTATACACTGCAGCCCCAAAAATGCATCCCCCACCCCGACTGACATCCTTAGGTGGAGTAGTGCAAAAAAGTATGTTCACACAACTGCCTGGCGCGCGCAAATTTTCAAAAATAGAAAAAGTGTGGATTTTTTTTTTTACGTACCAAAACATAAACGAAACCCTACAATGTTGGTATTGGTCGGATGCGTAACAACCTGCAGAAAAAAGATAACATATGTATTGACCAATATTGAACGCCGTAAAAGCAAAAAAAAACGCCCAGCAAACGAGGCAAAAATTACGTTTTTGGTTTTTTTTTGATTTTTTCCATCAATTTGTCCACAAAAATTTTTTTTGTGGTTGTTCCAGTATATTAATCCCAGTGAAAAACACCATTAAGAAGTACCCTCTTGTCCCCAGCAAAATAAAAGCCCTCATGTCAATGTAGGTGGAAAAATAAAAAAGTTATGGCTTCTGGAAGGCGGGAGGGAAAAAACGAACTTGTTCAACAAAAAAAAAAAGAACAAAAACCGGTTCCTTAAGGGGTTAAACATGCTCTGTGTATCAGGAGTACAAGAGGTTACTGAAATTGAGGAGTAGGAAGCTTTGTTTCGACATCCAAGCACTGTAAACTCATCCCCCATCCAAACCAAGGAAACCAATACTAACAGCCCGGAAATAAGGTTTGCGTTTCTTCTGCCCTATTTTATCTTCTTGTCTCTTTACAGCACCAAATATACCAAAAGTCAATGGCGGATGAAAGGAAAAGCTGGGTTTGGACTTCCAAAAATGTATTGAACTTAAAAAATCAGCTTAAACAATTTAATTTTTTGGGGGGGGCCTTAATGAAAGGTTTTTTTCCGGGGATAGTGAGCAGGGTTTATGTATTCGGGCCAAATATAAACAAATTTTGTGTTACAGTTACCCTACCTTTTGGATGGAGATGTTAAGTTGACGCAAAGTAATACTATTCTGCGCTATATTGCCCGCAAGCATGGACTGTGTGAGTATGGATTTAAATGTAGGTTGGGACTTTTGGGGTAGGTGCCAACATTCTGTAGATTTTACTGCAGGTCTGCAGCAAAACCTTGGGTAATCCACGGTTTAAAAAAATTTTGGGTTTTTCCTCAGCTTAAAAACCCTATTTTTTTTGTCCTCTCTTTTGACTTTAAAATTTTGGGGGTTTGTATTGTGTTCTACAGGTGGTAATACAGAGTGTGAAGAGAACCTTGTATCAATGATTGAAAATGAAGCCATGGATTTTCGGATGCGACTTGCTATGATTACGTATAACCCTCAATTTGTAAGTAAAACCTAGAATTCAGTGAAGCTTCTACTTTATGCAGATTAACTTTCTTTTTTTTTGGGACACAACTTTTAATTTTATGTAATTGGGCCATATAAATTATTTTTGCATAATTCTGATTTTTAAATAAAACAAGAAAAATGGCCACTAATCAGTAAAAATACTCCAGAGTGCAAGCCAAAAGCAGAAAGAATTACTATATTCAATAAGGATGAAGATAGAAACGTGTAGAAGGTTGGCATTTACTTAACTTTTTTGGACAAATGAGCTGCAAAGTTCAAAATACAATTAATAAAACCATGTGAAAGGTTATACACAAAGGACATACCCTACATGAGGGAGCAACAAGTTAATCCATGTGGATAGTTTTATACATACTTAATATTCCATAAGGTACAAGCAGTCTGTTACAGCTCAAAAGCACACAATCTCAATATTCTTAGTCTAATAATGCAAAATCAAAAGTTAAAGGGTAAAGAGATGCCAGTAAAAAAACGTCAGAAATAACGTATTTAAATCAATATAAGCGAACCCCAAATAACTGGGCACCTACTTTTCCACAAAAAAAAGGGGGAAAAAAATTATTTACTTGAGTTGCTAATGGGAAAATGCAGCGGTACTGGTAAATTTCACAAATAAAGATGGATACCATAAAAATTTTTAGGCAGTTTAATGTTTCCCTCACAGGGAGTTATAGTCCCCATAGCAGGTATAGGCGATTTCCCCCTCATAGGTAGCTATAGGCAGGTATATTCCTTTCCCTTAGGCGTTATGGCAGGGATAGTCCTGTTATGGGAGGTATATGTCCCCCATAGGGATTATAGGTCCCCCAAGGCAGGTAGAGGGAGGTTTGTCACAGGGGGTGTGTTACACAAATGCGCAGGCGTGAGACAAGACGGCTTTCCCAGAAACTCCCGGGGGGGGGCTGCAATGCAGCCTTCCGGAGCCATTGAGAAAAAGGGCGTCACTCTCTGTCCCCAATACGTTTACTATATGGGCTCCCGAGGAGTCCCCTATAGCTAAAACAAACCCCTGCCCAGGCCCATGGCAGTGATGGGAAAACTGGAGAGCCCAAACCCTGTATCCCGCTCCCGGAGTGGCATAAAAGCGGGATGGACCCTCCGCCGGTTTCAGAGCTTTGCAGCGCCCGGACCGGACTAAAAGTAAAAAGCAGAGGACAGCTTTTTCAGCTCATTTTTTTGTGCTGAAAAACTCGCTTATACTCGAGTATATGTGGTAATAACCGTTTCATGTGTTTAGGATTAATTCTGTTACCTTCTCATGTGGGTTTTATTGGGCCCCCACAATTTTTCCTTTTGTATTTACTTTTGTTTCACACTTTTGAATTGCGGCGCGCACTCCCGAGGCACGAGGCCCTGTAGACATGCATTACATGTCACTTATCTCCCCACGCGTACAATCAACGTTTTTGGGTACAGCGGGAGAGGGGGGGGCGAAACCCTTATTTTTCTAAAGGGCAATGGATTACCGTAATTGCGGCGCGCATTTTTCGCCACGTTTTTAAAAAGCGCAAATACCCACCGAAATGCGCGCCGCAATGACGCCGTGTGAACAGACCCTTAGGGTGGATAAAAGTAAAGTTATGCACCTGGGCCAAGGAAACACAAAGAAAAATTATGTAATATTATGAAACTGGGCAAAAATTTAAGGCTAAACCCCGGGCCCTTGAGATATTGGCCCACTTTTAAAAACTGTGTGGCGTATTTGCCCTCTGTAGAATCGCCTTGACATAGCTGGAGCAGAAATGACGTGGCAGAGGAAGTGCACCCAGGCTCTTCAAAGACCTTGTGGAATGTTTCTAAGAAGACTAGTAGGTTGACCACCGATAGACCCCAGGCCAGGTCTTTTGCCAGAAACCGGGGACAAAAAGGAAAGGCCCCATTTTGGCACATATAAGGAAACTGAAAACCCCCAAAACCTTAAAAGTGTATGGGTACATTTGGTTTTATGAAACCCACGGCGGGGTTTTGGGGGTTTCCCGTGGGGGCACCCGGAAAGTGCAGGCCAGGGAAAAAAATGGTAGGAAGCAGGGGGAATATTTAAACAAAGGGAAATGGGGGGGGGGGGGGAAAACCTCCCACATATGCGTGCAAAAATCTAAAACCTGTAGCTCTGACAAAGGAAACGGGTTTTTTGTTTTAAAAACTAAAAAAATTTCCCTTTTCCCCAAGGGGTTTGCAGGAACAACTAAAAAGAAAAGGCCCTTCTAGACTCAATTTTGGCCCTAAAAAAGCCCTGACAGAGTAACAAAGGTCCAGGTTGAGGGGCCCTATGGAATAGTGACCTTTAAAATTATAAATTTCCCCTTTTACCCCTTCAATAAGCTTTTTTCTTTGGAGCCAAAAAAACCTAAATTTTGGGGAGGAAGGCAAATTTTTTTACCCTGCTTAAGAAGGGCTTTTAAAACTGTATTGACTGGGCCCAAAGTTTTTTTTAAAAAATACCCAAAACCCAAAAAATTAATGGGAATTTTTTAAAAACATCTTAGGCGCCCCCCCCCTGTGAGAGGCTTAAATACCATTTTGGGTTAAAAAAAAATAATTAAAAACCGGAAAATCCCAATTGGTTAAAACAGAGGGGTAAAGAACCCAATAAAAAAAATAAAAGAAAGCGTTTCACTACTAAAACTGAGGGCAGTGAAGGGCCCCTAAAAAATTATAGGGAAGAAAATAAAGATAAAGGCAGCAAAGCTGGAGACAGAAACACGTATTGCCATAGAAAGAAACAAATGGGCTGAACGTCTTTTTTGGGCCCCCCTGACAAACAAAGGGTTTTGGGCCCAAATGAAAAGGAGCAGGTTTTAACCCCCAAGAGACAGGCAGCTAAAACCGTTGATCTTAAATAGCTTCTCTTGATGGGCTAATTTAACCGCGGTCTTGGATGTCTGGCAGAGGCACTTTGGTGGGATCCATGCCAATTTGTACTGTCACAAGAACAGGTTGTGATTTCCTTGGGTCACCACGAGAGATGATTTTGAACCTTTTGCCGGGAAAGGGTGGATTTTCCAAGAAGCCCAGAAAAAGGTGGGTTGGTTCCCACTGCGGGGGGCCTCGGTCGCAAACCCCTGAGGGTCCCCGTTTGGCCGGGTGACAGCCAGGTACGGGGAGGGCCCGGGGAAATTTAGGGGGGTTACGGGCAAAAAATGGCCCGGGGCCCGGGCCCGAAATGTAACCCGGCCCAACTGCAGGGGGAGTAGTAAAAGGTCTGATACCACATTTAAAGAATTCCTGAAACCCCAAAACTCAAACTACCCAAAAACATGCCAACAAACTGGCATGGTGCGTTGGCCCCTTAAATATTAAAAAGCTGGCACAGGGGCCCTAGAGAAAGCCAGATGGGTTAGGGAGTGCCGAATAAAATTTCATCCGTTTACTAGGGGTGATCCCCAACATTTGCCTCGGGGACAATGGGAAAGGGCCCAAAAAAATACACAGTTTTTTTTAAATTCCGGCTAAAAAAATGCAAAGGGGACTCCTTTTGGGTCTAGAGGATAAAAAGGTTTCCCCGATAGTAAGGGGACTTTAGACTAGGGAAACTTGCTGCCACAAAAAAATTTTGTGCTGGTGGATTGACCAAGTTCAAGAAGGGCTTAGATGCCCGTCTTGAAAAAGTATAATTTTACAAGTAATGGGTAATAGATTCTGGTGATGGGACATTGATCCAGGGATTTATTCTGATTGCCATATTTGGAGCGGGAAAAGGGTTTTTTCTTTCCTTTTGAAATGGCCCAAATTGCCTTTTCCCTCAAAAGGGGTGTCTGTCTTCCCTGAATAAAACCACTGTGGGGTTTTTAAAGGGTTTGGCCCTGGTTTAAACCGGGTTTTTTTTTTTCCCAATCAAATTTTCCCAGGGTTTCCTATGTAAAAATCAGCAGAATTTTAATTTTTCCTTTTCCCTTTAAAAATTAAGTTAAATCACAGCCGGGCCAAGGGATTTGTAAAAAAACCCTTTTTCAAGATAAATGGAAAAGTCAGTCAGAACCCATAAAACAGCCTTGCACAACATTTGGGCCGCATACGGCCTGCCAAAGAATTTTTTTGTGGTCCCAAAAAGGGAGTGGGGGTTGGAAAAACCGCTTCCTAAAATGGATGGTATTTGTATCTCTGAAGATATGAGGCAGTGCTTGTGATAGAGCTTTATTGCCATGGGTATCATTTTACATTACAATATTAACTTCCTTTCACATTATTTTTTTTTTTTAGGAACAGCTGAAGGGACCATCCCTTTGAAAAGTCCCAAATGGTTGGCAAGATATTTCTGGGTTTTTTTGGGGAAAAAAAACGGGGTTTTTTTTGGGGGCAAGGAAAATTCAAATTGAAATAGTGTACTTTTATGTACTGTAGATAAAACCCATGCTTTTGTTGTATATATTTTATCCCTTTTTTTATAAATTTTTTAAAATTTTCATCTTTACATACATTCCCAATTAAATGTTCTTTTCCAAAATAACCTTTGCAGACTTTCTGAGGGTATGATTTTTCTGGATCAGCACAAGATTTTTGGAAACCCTCCCAAGCTTCAAATTTCAAAAACCCTGCAGGATTTCCCTTTTACAAGATTTAAAGGTTTAAATGTTTTAGGGTATGCCAGACCGTTTTTTTGATTTTTTTCAACCATTAACTTTTTCACTGCCAGGGCCCATTTTTCACACTTTTAGCCAACACACAACCTATATTTAAAATTATAAAAAAAAACATATGGTGTTATATACATAGTTTTACTATGCCACAGCATGATATCCACAACATTTCTTTAAAAATAAAAGTAGCAGATGTGACATGCCCCTGTTTGCCAAGATGCTTGCAGATTTTTGGGGCAACTCCCCAAAAACTAAAAAAACCCAAAAATTTTTTGAACCCTAAATTGCGGGAAAAATTTTTTCATGGATCTGAAAGGGAATCTTTTTGATAGGTTTTCAGCTCACCAATCCCCTAAAATCTTACACAGAAAGGGAAATGACCTTTTTTTAAGAAGTCCAAATCACAAAAGGTAAAAAATCCAAAAACATTTTAGCATTAAAAATTTACAGAGCAAACAAAACCTAAAAAGGGAAAAAGGGAAAGTACCATATGTGGAAACAAAAAACTATTTCCCCACTCCCCGGGCCCCATTTATTAGGAAAACCCCCTGTGTAAGGGGTTTTGGCCCTTTTTTGCGCCTTTCCCAAAAACTCCCTCAATTTTTCGGGGAAAATAGTTTCCCAAAAGGGGGTTGAAAAACGTTTTGCTCAATTGGAAAAAAAGGGGGCCCAAAAGAGTGCCAAGAAATTTTTTCCCCCAAACCTTGAAAACCCACCCACCGCCTAAACCCGGTTTTTTTCAAGGCAGGATGGATCCATCCCTTTAAATGTTGTTGACCCAAATTCTGACCCCAACCTTTCCCAAATTTGCGCAGAAATCAAGACTCATCAGCCCCGGGCCCAACTTTTTTTCCAATTTTTAACTGCCCAAAAAATTTCGATGGTTTGGGAACAAATTGGACTCAGTTTTTTTTCTTAGCTGAAAGGAGTGGCCCCCGGGGGTGGCTTCTGCTGCTGTAGCCCATCTCCCAAAAAAGGGTTCCCGCGTACTTTTCGTTCGAGATGCTTTTTCTGCCTCCCTTGGGTTGTAACGGTGGGGCTATTTGAGTCACTGTTGCCTTTCTATCAGCTCAAAACCCAAAGCCCCTGCCCATTCTTCTTTGCCCTTTTGGCATCAACAAGGAAATTTCCGCCCCCCAGACTGCCGCCCCGGGATGTTTTTTTTTTTTCCCGGCCCTTTCTTTTGTAAACCCCTAGAATGGTTGGGTGCGTAAAAAACCCAGGAGATCAGCATTTTTTCTGAAATACCCCAGAAAAAAGCCCTTTTCTTGTACCAAAAACCAAGCCCGTTCAAAGGAAAACTAAAAATCACCTTTTTTCCCCCAAACTGTTTCTGGGTTTTGAATTTTGGCGGAGATTGTCTTGCCCCATGTTACATGCCTAAAGGGAATGAGTTCCCGGCCATGGTTTGGCTGATTAGAAATTAAAGTTTTTAAAACGAGCATTTGGGGCAGGTTTTGTCCCAAAAAAAAGGGGCCCCGGTGAGGGTAAAATTGTATCATTTGATTTTCCCCTATCATTTATTTTTTCGAAGCCCTTTGAATCCAGCAAAAACATCCAAGCCCATCTTTTTTTTAAAAGTTTTTTTCTAATGACCCTGCTGGGAGAAAACCCTTTTCAATTCCCCTGAATTTGGGAGAGAAGCAATACTACCATCATAGAACTGAGCACAATGCTGCAATATTGCTAAAAGTTTTTGAGAGATATCTACATATTTGTAAGAATTTTTAGTACATCCTGTATATTGTACTTGCACAGCTTTGGGGGCAGTTTCAAGTATAAAACTTAACGGTTTTTGCATTTTTGATATTATGTTAATAGTGGGGTTTAGACGGGTTTTGAAAATTTTAAAAAAATGGAAGAAAAAAAAATTTTACAGCGGGTTGCCCCTTTAAACCCCTTTACCGCCGGGGGCCCATTTTTTGGCCTCTTGCCAGAGCCCCATTTTTGAAATCTGTCATTGTCACTTTATTGAGAAAAATTTTTTTGCCCTTTTTAAACCCTATCCATGTGTTAAAGGGGGAGTTTTTCCCCCCCCCCCCCCCCCCCCCCCCCCCCCCCCCCCCCCCCCCCCTGACACATTGGGGTTTTAAGATAGAAAAGAAATTTTGGCCCAAAAAAATGATTTTTTAAATTTTTTGAAAAAAAAAAAAATTAGGGTTTTAAAATTTTTTTAAAAAAAAATGTAAAAAATTTCAAACTTCAAAAATTTTTTTGAAATGTAAGACGGGGGGATATTTATTCCCCCTCAAAATAGTTTAAACGATCTCCCTTATGTTTGCGGGATTTTTGGAAAAATTTTTTTTAAAATGTTTTTTTTTTTTTTTTTTTTACGACATTAGGGGGTTTTAAAAATTTTTGTAGAAATTTTTTAAAATTTTTCAAAAAAATTTTGAAATTATACAATTTTTTTGGGCCCCAGTCCAAGTTTAAGTGTTTTGATTAAACCTGTATTTTTAATACCCCCAAAAATGCCCTCATCTAATAAACACCCCCCTTAAAGTTTTTAAAAAACAGCATTTAGAAAGTTTATTAACCCATTAGGGGTTTCAACGAAATTAAAGCAAAGTTGGGGGGGGGAAATTTCCAAAAAAAATTTAAACTTTTTTTTTCAGATTTTCAATTTTTATGCATTATTGACAAAAATACCGGGAAAAGGATCAGGGAAATGCAAATTAATATTGATTTTTTCCCGATTCCCGCCCTTTTTCCCGAGATATCCCCTATTTTGGCCCTAGTGCCTTTTTTGGCTCAACCAAAAAAGCCCCAGAATAGGGGGAGCACCTACTGGGCTCTGGGCCCCCATTTTCAATTTCCCATTTTATTTTTGGGGGCCCTTTCAGGTTTGCGGGCACCCTAAGGGTTTTTCCCAAAACCCTAATTTAAAAACCCCCTTTAAAAAAACCCCATTTTGGGGAAAATACCCCCTTAAGGAATAATTCCCCGAGGTTTTGAGGGGATATCTACCCCACAGGGTTTCCAAAATTTTTTTTTGCGTTCGGCTTTTGAAAAAAAAAAAAAAATTATTTTTTCCAATAATCGCAATTTTAGCTGAAAATGTTTAATTTTTTCAAGGAAAAACTTGGAAAAAAAAAACCCCAAAATTGGTTTTTACGCAAATTTTTTCCAAATTCGGGGAATACCCCAATGTGGGTTTTAAAAAGCTGTTTTGGGGGGATGGGGAGGGGGTACAAGGGGGGGGGTGCTATTTGGGGTTTTGGCCAAAAAGAAAATTTTATGGGGGCCTTTTCGCTCCCTTCCAAAAACCCCCAAAAATTCTAAAAAAGGTGAAAAACCCTTTCCCGAAGTTTTTCCATTTTTGGATTCAACGCCCCCCAGGGGAAACTCACCTAAGGGTTTTTATTTTCTGTTTGGGGGCACAGGGGTTCCGTTTTTTGTTTTTTGCATTGGGGCCCTGGAAATGGGGGGGGGGGAAAAAGCAGTTCCGCCATTGTTTTTTTGGGGTTTATTTTTACAGTATTCGCCATACGGGATAAATGACGGGAAAAACTTTTTCTATGGGGGTTTGGGGAAAAATTACAATGATATAAAGTTTTAAAATAGTTTTTTATGTTTTTTATTTCTTTTTCACAATAGAAGCGGGGTTTTATTTTAAAATTTTTCGTTTTTTTAAATTTTTCGTAAATTTTGACAGCCATACTTTTTAATTTTTTGCATAAAGGGGCTGCTTTTTGGGGTTTTTTTTTACGAGATGATTGGGTGTTTTTTTTTTGAAAACCATTATGGGGGGCATATGATGCCCTTGTTCCCCTTTTTTTTTAAGGTTTTTTTTGAAGATTTTGTACAAAAAACACAAAACTGGTAGTGTTTTTTTTTTTTTATTTTTTTTACAGCGGGCCTGTGCCGTAAAAAATGACATGCTAGTTTTTTCTCAAAACAGGTTGTTTCGATTACAGCGTTTCCCCAAATTTTTATATTTTTTTAATGTTTTTTTCTGCTTTTAAACAATTTTAAAAAAACTTTTTAATTGAAAAGGAAAAAAAAGTTTTTTTCATCACCGCAGTTTTGGAGCCCTAACTTTTTTATTTTTCTGTTTATGGAGCTGTATAAAGGGGCTTTTTTTTTGCGGGATGGTTTTACGTTTTTTTTTGGTAATATTTTTTTGGGGGGGCAAGACTTTTTGATCGCTTTTAAAAACTGTTTTTTTTTGGGAAAGGGGAAAATTGAAAAAATACTGCAATCCTAAACAGTGTTTTTTTTTTTTTTTTTAATAGCGTTTACCGGCAGTAAACCTTTACAAATTTTTTTTATCTGTGGGGTTTTAAAACGATTAAAGGTGATACCCAATTTTTGTAGTTTTTTTTTTTTTAAAACCCCCAATTTTTTTTTTAAAAAAAAAAAAATGTTTTTTTTGGTTAAAAAAAATATTTATGCACGCTATCTTTAAGCCAGAAATTTTTTTAATTTTTTTCCCTTTACAGGCTGGTTTGGACTTTTTTTTTGCGGGAAAGAACTGGGCGTTTTAAAATTTGGCCCTCACTTTGATGTTGATATGATTTTTTTATTACTTTTTTCTCCATTTTTTGTTTCCCGCGGGATTTAACAAAAATCGCTATTCCCTTTACTGATTTTTTGGGGTTTTTTTTTTCGGGGGTTCACCGTACGGGTTAAATTTAAAATGACAGATTTATTTGGGTGGGGCCCCTACGCACGCCCGGGGAACCAAAAATGGGTTTCTTTATTTATTTTTTTATCTTTTTTTTGGGCGGGGATTGGCCCTTTTTTAAAAGGGGAAAAAGGGGATGTACTTGGGTTTTTTTTTTATTTTTTTTGTTTGTGTTTTACCCTTTTTTTAAAATTTTTTTTAACTTTTTTAAAACTTTTTTTCACTTTCCCCCAGGGGGGGAAATTCTTGAACGAAACGTTTAGAAACCATTCATGCAATAGGGAAAAACCGATACAGCTTATAGCTGTTTTAAATGGGCTTTCCTTTGGGAAATGTCTGTCCAGCTGCCCACAATTTCCTTGTGGGCATGTGACCCTCAAACCCGAAACCGGTTTCTGTCAAATTTAGCGTCCCCGGGGTGTCTGGGAGGAGACCGGTAAAAGGCGCCCGCGCCATTTTCTTTCGCCGAGATTTCGGGCGGCAGGGGCCCCACTCCTGCCGCCCCGGGAGCCGCGATTCGCGAAACCCCGATGTTTGCACATCGGGGGGGGGTTAATCCCCCGGGCCGGGGCGCACTCCGGCCGTGGGGGGTGCGGCAAAATGCCGCGGTAAAATAAACCCCTGGTTCCTGCCCCGTTTTTGCGCGCTCCGTTGTGAGCGGGGCCCAAAAATTTCCGTGGACGTACCCCATTTCGGCCCAAATTTTCCCGGGGAAACCCCACCCGGATTGGGCCCTATAGTACGGAAAATGTCCCCGGTTTAAAGGGGGTTTTAAATGTCCTTGTTTGTAGCCTCCACAATGCAGAAGCTATACATTGCAAATGACTAGGAAAAAAAGTTAGGTGAAATTACTTGTCAAAGTGGGAGCTTATCTAGTAGTACATTGAAAATCTTTCGAGCTTTTTTTTTTTTAAAGGATTAAAAAGGGGAAGCAAGGGGCTGTGCTTCTTAATAATTTGTAATCTGAGAAAATTTAAGGGCTTAGGATTAAATTTTTAAAGGAAAAAGGGGCGTTCCCCTTTTAGATTTAAGCCATTTGAGCTGTACAGTCAACGTGGGTTTGAGTCCCCAAAACAAAGCAATTTCTTTTTTCTCAATTTTAAAGGGTTTAATTTTGGAAAAGTCCTAATACCATAATCTTGGGTGAATAATCTTGACCTCAGATATAAAATTACTTGTATTAGTACACTTAAGCCTTTCACAAAGATTTTCACCTAAAAAAAAATTCTTTTAATTTCATGAACAGGGGGGGTGTGATTGCAAAGCAGGGTTATTTACCGACAATACCCTTTTTTTTTTTTTTTCAATAAGTATGTGTCACAATTCCATTCTCCTGCCTATGATTGTTGTTAAAGTAATCAAAAAGATTTGGTATGACCGCTACATGAAAAGGAGGTTATCCCTGTAGCACCGTACCAGACAATACACATAGAAAAAGGATTGGAAATCAAAGACAAAAAAGAATGCTCCCACCAGACCATATAATATGTACCATTCAAGACAAAAAAAAGTTTCGGCAAATTTGTTGTAGCAAATCCCAAAAAGTTTTTTAGGTTAAATTTAAGTAATGGGTTTTTAAACCCCTAAAAATAAACCCCCAAAAAACAAGGGGCCAAATTGTGTTTGGGGGGTAATCGTGTAAAGTGAGGGGAAAATATGGGCTTGCCCCCCGGAAAAGGTTTTCAGCGGATTTACAAATGTTTTTTGGGTTTGAAAGCCACTGTAAACAACTGTTAACCTTTTACCGGACTGTAAAGGGAAAATCCGTGCAGCAGTCCCCCCTGCACAGATTTTTCTGCTTTGGGCGGTTTTTTGACACCGCTGGGGGGGGTCTAAAAAAAACTTCGAACATGGGTTTAAATTTTTCCCCCCTGGGGTTTTTTGGGGGTTAATGAACATTTGGGTGCAAAGGGGGACGGCTTGAATCCGCAAACCGCAGACAAAAGCTGCCCCCTTGCGTTCCAAAAAAAGACCAAATACTGGTCGGTTTTTCGCCTATGCGTTACATGTATAAAGGTGTTTTAAATTTTAAAAACTTTTTTTAAACCCCAGATGGCATCTTACCCATCACTTTAAAAAAAGGGGAAAAAGTCTGACTTTAAACACCCAAAAAAACGCTCAAGCCAAGCTGACAGATTGTGGTGGCAATTTATAATCTTTTTGATTATTTAAATAGCAATTCCTTTGGTCTTATTTTTACTCATTTCCTCCTATATTAACGCAATTATTAATCACATTATAATTGGTTAATTACTAGTTAGAATATGCCCTTAACTATAAAGTTTTGATTGGCATTTAAATTAGAATCATTCATCCTGTTACAATTCATTGTTTATATCCATGATTAGTGCACGTGATAAAAGTGGTTATCTGTGATTTTTTGGGCCCATATCCTAAAAAGTTTATCGCTTGCCTTAGCAGTTTCACTAAATATAGCAAATCAGCATATTTAATTTTTCGTTTAGGGGGTCTAGGGGGGGGGTAAAAATTCCAGCAAAAAAAAAGGGAAGTAAAGTTGGGAAATGGGTTTTTTGGGGTTTTAGCAGCTAAAGAAGATTTTAAACGAGATGGAGAATTGTCACTTTTCTTGCCCTCTTAATTTTTAAAAAACAAACTTTAATTTTAAAGGATTAAAAAAGGGGGTTTTTTCACTACAGTGTTTTTTCAGGGGGAAACCCGACAAATTTATTGACTTTAAAATTTTCAAATACAGAGGGGGGGGTCTCTCCCCCAGTAGGACTTGTCCTTCCCTCATGAGGTGTTGACCTCTCACGTCTTCTTCTTTTTGTGGGGGGGAGTGCATGTCAAAAGATCTGCAGACCCCTGCAGTTGGGAGTTCTAAACCTGGAAAGCTGTGTACTCCCTTCCCCCCCCAGGCTTACAAGCAATCCATTAAATAAAAAAAACCTGCATTAGTGTAAAAACCCTTTTAAATACAGCCCCCTAATATTGTTGGGAAAAAATTTTCTTGTTGTTGTGTCTAGCAGCACATGGCTGTGCTAATCCAAACCGATCCCCTTCCCTTTTTTCTAAATTTCAAAATTGCGATAAGCGCTTTTCCAAAGTGTTCTACAGATAATTTACCAAAATTTTTTCCACCCATGTAATTTCTCGTCGATATCATTGGGGGACACAGCACCTTGGGTATAGGCCTTTTTCTAGGAGGCTGACGTTAGGTGGAACCAAACATGTTGGATCCGCCCCGATGGACGATGGGAACCTGTTGATGCCAGGCTAATCAGATTTTAGCCTAGTGTTTATAGGAGGCTCTGCTTAAGTTATTTTTTCCTTTTAGATGATGGTTGAGCCCCTAGCTCTCACCGGTAGGACGGTGATTTGGGCTCTCACCGGTAGGACGGTGATTTGGGCTCTCACCGGTAGGACGGTGATTTGGGCTCTCACCGGTAGGACGGTGATTTGGGCTCTCACCGGTAGGACGGTGATTTGGGCTCTCACCGGTAGGACGGTGATTTGAACCCTCAACTCTCACTGGTCAGGGGGGTCGTCAAATTGTTGCACCATGACGTAATGCCCCCGAGGGCGTTAGGAAACCAGACGGTTTATAGCTGGCAGAGCTTCCTTGCCGGCTCACCTGTCCCCTCCGCGGTTCATGGTGTTCAGATAACCTCACCTCTGGGTGCAGGGTACCGTAGGGGTGGTGGCGCAACAGCCATAGATGTCAGGCAGGCAAGTACCCCGCTTCCCTCTCTTTGGGGATGGTCAGTGGTCTTTTTTGCTTATTGGGCGGCCTCAGGAATTCCATTTTCCTGCGGCTCTCCAGCAGCAGTCTTTGGAAGTGGGAAGGGGTTTTAGGTGGACAAGTTTTTTTAGATTTGGTTTCCCGCTATCCTTGGCCCTTCCAGGACAGGGCATTTGCACAATGTTCTTCCAGGATGGGGCAGGACTTTCTGCAAACTGGGCTGTGTTGGGGCGGAGCCTGGATGACCTTTTTTCCGGCATTCTCACTATGGCTGCAGCTGCTGCATCTCTCCAGCTCCGTGGAGGACATACCAACTTACCACCCCCAAGGTGCTAAAATTAGACCACTTTTTCCCTGCCCCACACCCATGCAGCCATGTTCCTTCCTCTAGATGAGGGGTCAAAGCAGCCCGCATCCAAAACAGTGGCGACCTACTTCGCCTGTGTCCGTTGCCACAAGAAATTCTCTTGCGGCCAGCCCAGTGCCCATTGTGCCCTCTGCGTAGACTCGCAGCCATCTGCAGTGGGGCCCGACCCCCGTCTGCCAGGAGTCAGTGGCCCAGGAATGGGCCAGGTCTCTCTTACGAGCAGAGGGTGACCTGTCCAGACTGTCCCAGGTTATGGTTTCGGCCATAGAATGTATGCCGTCACTGTGTGCTGCCCATAGGCACCTCCAGGTCCCTACCCCCAGTGCATCCTGTATGGAGGGTTCACATAAGAGGATCAGCGTTCCCTCCTCCTTGTCACCTGAGCTATCTCCGGACAAACTGTGGACGGAGATATGAGCTCCATGCCTGGAAACGGCTTCTTCAAAAAGTGGGGACCACTCTAAATCCAAGCCGGGTAGGGATGATGAAACTGCAGCAGCAGCCCAAGCCCTTATCCGGGTTGTAAGGAACTCCCTTCATGTCAAAGATGAGGATGTTTCAACCTCTAAGGTAGAGGTTTACTTTAACCCCTTACCGTCGGAGCCAGTTTAGGCCTCTGACAAAGCCCAATTTTTTAAATCTGACATGTCACTTTATGTGAGAATAACTTTTTGACACTTTTACCTATCCATGTAATTCAGAGATTGTTCTCTCGTCACACATTGTGCTTTAAGTTAGTAAGAAATTTTGGTCCAAAAAGTCCTTGTTTGTTTGTGAAAAATTTACATTTTCAACTTCAGAAATTTCTGTGTGGTAAGACAGTTATTCCACTCAAATAGTTTTATAACTAAAATCTACCATATGTCTACTGTAGGTTGGCATATTTTTTTTGACATTAGGGGACTTAGAAATTTAGTAGTCATTTTTACATTTTCAAGAAAATTTGCAATATACATTTTTTTTTTTTTTTTTTTTAGGGACCAGTCCAGTTCTGACATGGCTTTTAAGGGGCCTGTATGTTAACTCCATTTAAGAAACTACACCCCTTAAAGTATTCAAAACCGCTTTTAGGAAGTTTGTTAACCCTTTAGGTGTTTCACGGGAATTAAAGTGGAGGTGAAATTTCACTTTTTTTTTTTTTGCAGATCTTCAATTTTATCCATTATTCACAAGAACACGGTAGATGAGACCAAGGAAATGCAATTTAATATTGATTCCCCAGATTCTGATGTTTTCAGAGATCTCTCATATGTGGCCCTAGTGCACTATTTGGCTCAACCACAAGCCTCAGAATAGGAGGAGCACCTACTGGACTCTGGGGTCTCATTTTCATTCAGACTTTAGGCGCTATTTCAGGTTTACGGACACCCGAAGGTGCTAAAACTTAAACATCCCTAAAAAGACCTCCTATTGGAAACTACACCTCTTAGGGAATATATCCAGGGGTGCAGTGAGTATATCGACCCCCACAGATGTTTAAAAAATTTTTTTACCTTTAGGCTGTGAAAATGAATAAATTTTTTCCAACAATCTGAAATTTTAGCTGAAAATTTTCAATTTTCACAAAGAATCCTAGAGAAAAAAAAAAGCCCCTGAAATTTTGTTATGCAATTTCTTCCAAGTTCGGCAATACCCTATATATGGGTGTAAACTGGTGTTTGGGCGCATGGCAGGGCGTACGAGGGAGCGCTATTTGACTTTTGGAACACAGATTTTGGTGGGTGTCATGTCGCATTTGCAAAGCCCTGAAAGTACCAGAACAGATTAAGCCTTCCAGAAGTTGCACCATTTTGGATACTACACCCCTTATGGATCTCATCTAGGGGTGTATTGTGCATTTTGGGCACACAAGTGTTCCATAGTTTTTTTTTTTTTTTTATTTCGCATTGAGTCATGAAAATTGTGGGGGAAAACGCAGTTCCTCATTGTTTTTTGGGTTTCAATTTAACAGCGTTCGCCGCCCAGTGTAATTGACTGGATAACTTTATTATGCAGGTCGGTACAATTACAATGATATAAATTTTATATAGTTTTTTCATATTTTATTACTTTTACACAATAGACATATATTTCTATTAAAATTGCGTTTTTATGTTGTCCTATTCTGACAGCCACAACTTTTCTATTTTTCTGTATACAGAGCTGATTATGGGCTTTTTTTTTTTGCGGGATGAGTTGATGTTTTTATTGGTACCATTAAGGGGTTCATATGACGCATTGATAATTTTTTATTAATGTTTTTTTTGTCAGGCATTTTGAACAAAATACAGCAATCCTGGTAGTGATTTTTATTTTTTACAGCAGTCACCGTGCGGTATAAAAGACATCCTGGCTTTACTAAGCAGGTCGATAAGATTACTGCTTTTACACAATAAAAATACTTATTCAAAAAAGAAAACACGTTTTTGCATAGCCATTGTCTGAGAGCCATAACTTTTTTTTTTTTTTTGTGTACAGAGCTGTGTAGTGGCTTGTTTTTTGTGGGATGATTTGATGTTTTTACTGGTATCCTTTTTGGGGGACAGGGCTTTTTGATCGCTTTTTTTCTTATTTAAAAGCCTTTATTGACAGAACAATGGATGAGAAGAGCATATAAACGTCCAATAGTGAAAACATTAGGCCTTGTGGGCCATATACAAAACAAGAGACTGAATATAACAATCTTGAGAAGGATAAAAGGCACTTTTGTAAATACAGTAGTAAAGTGTTGTGCTTATTAAACAGCAAGTAAAGCAAAATAGAACCATGAAGAAGGATGTAAGGAATAATACAACCAACAGGCGGTGTGAGGAAGAGCCCCCACATCCACCTACAAAGGAGGGTAATAAAAAGGAGGAGGAGGGGAGGGCGAGGGCGCCATCCACAGACCTACCCACCGAGAGGCAGGACCCCGACACTGACTGGTCCCAAAATAGGGAAGCCGGCAGTTGTAGAAAAAAAAATTTTCAACGCGAAGAAAAGGGGAGGGAAAAAAAAAAAAAAAAAAAAAGGAAGGCGAATAGGGGACAATGAGCCTTAAGGAGCAATCGATCGGAAGAGTGGGGAGGATTTAAAGGTGTTCCAATAAAACCACGTTTTCTGGAACTTGTCCACCTGAGCCGGTGTCTGGGCCAACAGCTCTTCCATATGGCATGTCAGGGTGATTTCGGCGAACCATTCATCAATGGTTGGTGGGTCCGGAGATTTCCAATGCCTCGGAATAACTTTTAGCCGCTTGAAGCAGGTGACGCAGTAAAGATTGTTTATTACCTGAGACTGGGTGGTCAAACATAAATAACAGTGAAGTTTCGGGAGATCTGGGAAGGGAGGCTTCCGTAAGTTCTTGTATAACTGTATGCACTCCATCCCAGAAATGTCGTATAGCGCGGCATTCCCACCAAATATGTAACATAGTGCCTACACTGGACCCACAGCGCCAGCAGGTATCTTTAACTGCTGGTTGATCGCTTTTAAATCCGTTTTTTGGAAGGCAGGGTGAAGAAAATAGTGCAACCCTAGTAGCGTTTTTTTAATTTTTTAACAGCACTCGCTGTGCATTATCCGTGACAAGTTAGTTTTACTCCCTGGGTAGAGAAGATTATGGCTATACCCTGTTTATATAGTTTTACACAATAAAAACACTTGAAAAAAAAAAAAGAAAAAAAAGTGTTTTCACATAAGAAAAAAATTATGCATCGCTATCTTTTTATATTTTTCCATATACAGAGCTGTGTATTTTTCGTTTTTTTTGCGGGATGAACCGACGTTTTAATTGGCACCACTTTTGTTTATATGAGTTTTTTGACCGCTTGTTCCATTTTATGTGCTGCAGGATGAACAAAAATCGCAATTCTGTGGTTTTTTTTTTTCCGTTGTTTTTTTTTTTGACTGTCACCGTACGGGTTAATTAACGTGACATATTTATATGGTAGGTCGTTGCACACGTGGCGATACCAAATATGGGTGCTTTGTTTACTTTTAATCTTTTTTGGGACGATTGGCATTTGTAAAGGTGAAAAGGGCGGCGTATGTTTTTTTTTTTTATTTTGTTTGTGTAATTTTTTTTTTTTTTTTTTTACTTTTTCACATTTTTTCCACTTTAGGGGATTTGTATCAGCTGTTACAAGGTAGACCAGTATAGAGCAAAACTGCTGTATACTGGTGTCCATGGCGACTGTCAGTCACCATGCCCTCAATGCACTGTGGGCATGGTGACTTCACCAGATAGCCCGGATGCTTTACTAAAGTAGGCTGTCAGGTAGGAGACCAGTGAGCGGCGCTTACTGCACCGATGGCAGGAGGAACTCACTCCTCCTGTCTGCAACTTTGCTATCTCGACCATGATAGGTGTGAGCTCTGGCCGCGGGTGATGCGGCATGAGGCCAGCGGTAATTTACCCTTGGTCCCATGTCGCAATTGTGCGGGGCTCGCACGATCGCCAGGACGTACGCATACGTCAATTTGCGGGAACACGCTTCCCACTAGGGTGTATGGGTACGTCCTATGTTGGGAAGGGGTTAAATGCCATAGATAGCAGCTTCTGGTGTTTCCTACTCATCCAGAGTTTGAAGAACTTGTCGCCAGGGAACGGAAACATCCGGACATTCGTTTCTGTCCTACCGGATGGCTTGACACCCTTTGCCACTGTTTCCTCCGGAAAAGGACAAAGTGGTCAGGGGTTCCATCAGTTGATGCCCCAGTCTCTTATCTCGCAAGACCCATGGTTATTCCTGTCTCAGATGCTGCAGCCCTTTGGAACAACACAGATAAGTGTCTTGATGGGTTTTATAAGGCCGTTTTTGAGGTGGCCAGAGCGGGCCTGCAGCCTGCTTTTGTGTCATCTTGGGTCATAAGGTCTGTACGATCTGGTCCAGGCAGCTGAAGCAAGGACTATCAGCTGGGGCCTCTATGGTAGAACTGCTGGAGTTCGCTTCCCAGCTCATGGGTGCCACTAAATTTCTGTGTGATGCTTCCCTGGAGTCAGCCCGTTTAGCAGCAAGAGCATCTGCTAATGCGGTGGGTTGGCGGATGTACTTCACTTCTTCGGGGGTAAGCTCTTTGGGAAGTGTTTGGATGATATTATTTCTGAGGCTACAGGGGGTCACAGTATTCTTCTCCCTCAGATGAAGTCAACGCGGCATCATGTACACAAGAAATGCTCCCAGTTCCAGTCCTTTTGGGATTTTTCCTGAAGGCCAGCAGTCCCACAAGAACCAGTCGGCCTCCAACAAGTCACTCTTGGTCTGAAGGCTTGCCCCCAGCTGAGGACTTTTACTGGATGTGGGGATAGCTCCTTCAGTTTCAGGTTCCCACATCAGTACAGGTTCTGACCTGTACTGAGGTCGCCTTGCTGTTTGGCATTTGGGCTTTAGTAGTTTTAATAAAAAAAAAAAAAGTGAACTAAGAACCTCCAAAAAAATGTTTCATGTCTTCTAAGTAGCAGAAATGCTTTTTTCAAAAATTCCAATGTTCTTTTTTCATAGTTTTTTTTTAGTGCTAGTAGTGTGCTGCTGGTATTGGATTGTGTTCGTATGTTACTGCCACATCAGTGTGCACCTATGCTAATTTTTTTTTTTTTATGTCCAAACCAAATATTTTCTTTTTCAAAGGGTAATTGTGGCGGTTCCCGAGTCCAAGTGCTCTCTACGTTTCTACTCAGACCTGTTTTTGGTCTCCAAAAAGATGGCTCTGTAAGACTTGTGTTGGACCTCAAGGAACTTAACCAGTATGTGCGGTTTCCGCATGGAATCGCTCAGGTTGGTGGTGGCATCTTTGGAGCAAAGCGAGTTTCCCGCCGCAATAGACATTAGGGACACTTACCAGCACGTCCCCATCGCCCAGTTCAACTTGTGGTTTCTCAGCTTTGCAATAGGTCCTCGGCATTTTCAGTTCAGGGCCCTGCCGTTTTGTCTTGCGACTGCACCAAGGGTCTTCACAAAGGTCCTGGCACCCCTGATGGCAATCCTTCGCATCAGGGGCATTACCATTATATTCCCTATCTGGACAACCTTCTAGTGAAGACTTTCATGT
The DNA here is from genome assembly GCA_025379985.1 of Phyllomedusa bahiana. Taxonomy (NCBI): domain Eukaryota; kingdom Metazoa; phylum Chordata; class Amphibia; order Anura; family Hylidae; genus Phyllomedusa; species Phyllomedusa bahiana. The sequence continues at coordinate 61,755 of JAODAL010004060.1, read as the reverse complement.
AGCACCAGTCTGAACAGCATCAGGATCACCCTAGACACTTTGGTTCGCTTCGGGTCTGTCGTCATTTCCACAAGTCCTCTCTGACCCCATGCTAGAGACTGGAATTTTTGGGGTTGATTCTGGACACTCAGGTAGTAAGTGTTTCTCCCACTGGAGAGAAAACAGTGTTTACTGTCCAGCTTGTCCCTGCTCCGGAAATGCACCTCGTACATTCTTCACACTTGCATGCGGATGCTCAGCTGGATGGTGGCTGCCTTCAAGGCAGTATTCTTCGCCTAGTTTCATTCTTGCCCTCAGCAACCAGCGATTCTGGCACGTTGGGATGGTTCTTTAGTGTCCCTGGACAAACCATTTCGCCTTTCGTCCCTGGTGTGGGCTGGCCTCGCTTGGTGGCTGGTCTCCCCGGCGCTTCATCAGGGGAAGTCCTTTCTGTCCCTGCAATGACGGATCATTACTATGGATGCCAGTACCTCGGGGTGGGGCACCGTGTTCGGTAGACAGGTGACGCATGGTCTCCGTTCACCCAGGGATTCCGGTCTTCACATCAACGTTCTGAAACCCCTGGGTCACCCAATTCGGATTCTGTCTGACAACAGAGCTGTGGCCTATTTACATCACCATGGAGACACAAGGAGCCAGGTGGCTTTTCTGGAGGTCTCAAGTATTCTGCGATGGGCAGAACGCTCGCTTTCGGCTCTATGGGCAACTTTCATTCCAGGGGTGGAGAATTGGTTGGTCGATTTGTCTGTCGGACCTTGACGGATCCTGGGGGTGCTTCTACCAGAGGTTTCCTGGCTGCTATGCCAGAGGTGGGGCACTCCAGATGTCGATTTATTTGCCTCTTGCCTCAATCATCAGCTCCCGACTTCTGTGTCCACGTCTCGGGACCCCTTGGCTCTTGCGGTAGATTTGCTGGTTCTCCCTTGGCGCCAGTTTTCTCTGGTTTACCTCTTCCCTCCCTGGCTTCTACTGCCTTAAGTGCTCAAACACCTGAAGACTGAGAGGGATTGTCCCCGTGGCCTCTTTCTTTGCACCTCCTTTTACAAGGTCCTCTGTTCCACTCCTCTTTATCGCTGCTGCGTTTGATGGCGTGGCTGTTGAAACCGCAATACTGAAATGGCACGGTTATCTGGACCATGGTTCGAGCACGCAAGCCTCGTATTTACTACCGTACTTGGAAGGCCTTTTTTGCCTGGGTGAAGTCCCAGGGTTTTCACCCTTTGGGATGTTCTACTCACAGGGTACTGGCTTTTCTCCAGTCAGGTCTGTATTTGGGGCTGGGCCTTTCCTCCTTGACAGGGCAGATCTCTGCCCTCTCAGTGCTGTTTCAGCGCACACTGGCTTCTCGTTCTCAGGTCAAAACCTTTTTACAGTGGGTCATGCGTTCTGTCCCACCGGTTCGTAGACTAATCGAACCGTGGAATTTGAATCTTGTGTTGAAGGACATGCAGTTTTCACCTTTTAAACTATTCCAGGAAGTTTCCCTATATTTTCATGGAAAGTGGTCTTTCTGGTGGCATTTACTTCCATCCACCAAGTATCTGAACTGGCGGCACTCTCGTGTAAATCCCCTTTTTTGGTACTGCATGAGAACAAGGTCGTCCTACTCTCCGCTCCTTTGTTTCTCCCTAAGTTTTGGTTTCTTTTTTATACCAATAAGGACCTAGTTCTACCCTCTTTTTGTCCCTCATTCTCAAGATCAGGCATTACATTGTTTAGATGTCATCAGGGCCATTTGGATTTACCTCTTGGCTACAGAGTCATTTAGGCGTTCCGAGGACGTCTTTGTCATTCCAGAGGGCTGGTGCAGAGGTCTGGCAGCCTCTAAGGCCACAATTGCCAGCTGGATGTGGTCCGTGATTTCTGAGGCCTATCAGTCTAGTGGAGAACCTCTCCCTTTTCTGGTCACCGCCCATTCCACGCAGGCGTTTGGTGCCTCATGGGTGGTTCGACATCAAGATTTAGCTCCGCAGGTTTGCAAAGCGGCTACCTGGGCTTCGGTCCATGCGTTTTCTAATTTCTACTAGATCAATACCTTGGCCTCGGCTGACGCAAGCCTTGGTCGTAAGGTTCTCCAGGCAGAAGTGTGCTAAACGCGGACACTGTTGGGGGAGTTTTCTTTGTTAGAATTTTCTCGCCAATGTCATTGGGGGACACAGCACCTTGGGAATAGGCCTTTGCCCAAGGAGGCTGACACTAAGCAGACCCAACGTTCCTATATCCCTCCTGCTGATGCCAGGCTGATCAGTTTTCAGCCTAGTGTCCGTAGGAAGCAGATGCTGCTTCGCAGCTCTGCGGTGTTTATTTTTTTTTTGTTTCTTTGCAGGAGGTGATGGAGCGCCGGCGGCCTCTCGCCTCGTGGAATGCTGATGGAGCGCCGGCGGCCTCTCGCCTCGTGGAATGCGGATGGAGCGCCGGCGGCCTCTCGCCTCGTGGAATGCTGATGGAGCGCCGGCGGCCTCTCGCCTCGTGGAATGCGGATGGAGCGCCGGCGGCCTCTCGCCTCGTGGAATGCTGATGGAGCGCCGCGGCCTCTCGCCTCGTGGAATGCTGATGGAGCGCCGGCGGCCTCTCGCCTCGTGGATTGCTGATGGAGCGCCGGCGGCCTCTCGCCTCGTGGAATGCTGATGGAGCGCCGGCGGCCTCTCGCCTCGTGGACTGCTGATGGAGCGCCGGCGGCCTCTCGCCTCGTGGAATGCTGATGGAGCGCCGGCGGCCTCTCTCCTATCGGGGGGGGAGGGGAGTGTCATCAGTGCGTAATTCTACCATGACGTTGTCCCCCCCCCTTTTTTTTTTTTTTTTTTTTTTTTTTTTAACTGACTTGCCTTCCTTTTTCGCCGCTCACCCGTGCCCACCTGCTGCCTCTGTGGCCTTTTTTATGGATTTCGATAGCCTCACCCCTGGGTGCATGGTACCGAAGGGGTGATGCCGCAACACCCATAGATGTTGGATAGATGAGTTTTCAGTTTCTTTTTATGGCTTTGGAGGACCGCAGATATTCCGGTTTCCTGCGGCCCCTTTTCTTGGTCTTGGGGCGCTTCCCAGGGGCGGGAGCACGCCATCCCCACCCCGCTTACCTATAGTTGGCACTAGGCAGCAGGTATGTTGGCCTGCTACGTCGGTGTTCGGGCAAGCATTTGGCCCCCCAGCGACGTTTTCCCCGGTCGTGTTGGGCTCCTCAGGGGCATGGGCACTTTTCCCCACTTAACCATAGCTGACGCTAGGCAGCCAGGGCACGTTTGGCCTGCTGCGCCGGCGTTTGAGCAACCATGCGGTACCATGGCGTTACCGCCGTGGTAACACACGTCTAGGCTTGGCACTGGCTACTGTGGGATAGGATTGGTCTCCCATGGGCTGCGGGTGTCCTTACCCGCTTCCGCAGCGGTTCCCTAGGCCATTCCGGCGGCCGAGCCGCAGGCCGTGTTTAAATTTAGCCACTTGCTTCCACAGGCCTAGGCCGCTACTAGGCCTAGGCTGCCCTCTCTCTTGGGCTTGAACCGCCCCAGGGGCGGCCCCAAATAGATCCGGGCCCATCCCAGGATGGGGCAAGACCTCCAGCAACCCGTGCCTGTGTTGGGTGGAGTCTAAATGCCATTTGGCCTGCTTTGGGACTTCTATCCCTGCCACACGCATCCTGTAGTCATGTCCCTTTCCAAGGATGAGGGGTTAAAACCCCCTGCATCCAAAAGCAGTGACGACTTACTTTGCCTGCGACCGTTGCCACAAGAGGTTCTCTTGCGCCCAGTGCCCTTTGTACGCCCAAGGGTTCCTCCACCAAATCGCTCTTGGTTTGAGGGCTTACCCCCACCCGAAAATTTGTCTCGGGTGGGGGGGGTCGTCTCCTCCGGTTCCAGGAGATATGGCAGATTCAGGTCGACAATTCCCGAGTTCGCGAGATCGTCACTTCATGTTACAGGATTCACTTCGGTTCATCTCCCCCCATCACGGTTTCTTCTTTCCTGGCCAGGGCGTCCGTTTTTTTTTTTCCTGGCAATCCGCTCCCTCCTCTTTCAAGGAGTCCGAGTCCAAGTGTTTTCTGGGTTTTTGGTCAAACCTTTTTATGGTACCCAAAAAGGACGGCTCAGTGAGGCCGGTGTTTGATCTCAAGGAGTTCAAGCGATATGTGCAAGTTCCTGGTTTCAGCATGGAGTCGCTCCGGTCAGTGGCCGCCATAGACATAAAGGACGCCTATCTGCACGTCCCTATTTCTCATGTCCACCAGCGGTTCCTGCGTTTCTCAGCAGGCTCGCAGCACTTTCCATTCAGAGCTCTGCCGTTCGGCTTCGCAACTGCACTAAGGGTCTTCACAAAGGTCCTGGCACCCCTGATGGCGATTCTTCGCATCAAGGGTGTGACCATTATCCCGTATCTAGACTACCTTTTAGTGAAAGCTCCTTGTTGTGCCTGTCTGGACAGCATCAGGATCACCCTAGACACCTTGGTGCACTTTGAGTGGCTAGTCAGTTTCGACAAGTCATGTCTGATCCCATCACAGAGGATGGAGTTTCTGGGGATGATTCTCGACACTCGGGTGGCCAGAGTGTTTCATCCAGCAGCTACAGTCAGACGTTTCTCTACTTCTGAATCACACCCCATATACCCTTCGCACTTGCATGCGGGTTCTTGGCAGGATGATGGCTGCCTTCAAGGCTGTGGCCTTTGCGCAGTTTCATTCTCGCCCTCTGCAGTGGGCGACCTTGTCTTATGGGACGGGTCTTCAATGACCCTGGACACAACGGTTCGTCTGCCACTCCCAGTGTGAGCCGACCTGGCTGGTGGATAGTGTGTTGCAACAGGGGAAGTAGTTTCTGTCCCCGCAATGGCTGATCATCACCACAGACGCCAGTGCATCAGGGTGGGGCGCAGTCTTCGACTCGGGTCGCTGGTCCCTCATGGAATTCGGTCTTCAGATCAATGTTCTGGCACTCCGGGCCATTTTCCTAGCACTCTCACACTGGTCGTCTCTTATTCGGGGGTTACCCAGTGTAGATTCAGTCCGACAATACCATGGCAGTGGCCTGCCTGAATCATCAGGGTGGCCCCAGAAGCCGGGCAGCTTTTCGTAAAGCTGCGGGGATTCTTCGCTGGACCGAGAGGGTCAGTGCTGGGTTTGTCAGTGATTTTCATTCCAGGGGTGGAGAACTGCTTGGCCGATCATCACAGTCGAGCGATGGTCGATTCTGGGGAGTGGGCTCTTCTACCGGAAGTTTTTCGCCTCCTTTGTCAGAAGTGGGGGACACCAGACGTCGATCTGTTTGCGTCTCGTCTCAATCACCAAGTCCCGAGTTAGGTGTCCAGAGCCAGAGATCCCCTGGCCCTAGCAGTAGACGCACTGGTCCTACCTTGGAGTCAGTTTGCTCTGATCTACCTTTTTACCCCTGGGCTGTTTCTTCCTCGAGTGCTCAAGCTCCTCAAGTCCGAGAGGGTAACCGCTATTCTCATTGCCCCGGACTGGCCCGCAAGTGCTGGTATGCGGATCTCGTCGCTCTATTGGCAGACACTCCTTGGCCCCTTCCATTGCATCCAGATCTTCTCTCGCAGGGAAACTGCAATATTAGAATCTCCGGGGTTTGCCGGACTTTGTTATCCAGACCATGTTTCGGGCACGCAGGATTCAGTCTGCCCGGATCTATTACCTTATCTGAAAGGCCTTTTTTTGCCTGGGCTGAAGCCCAGAAATTTCACCCCTTGGTACGCTCTACTCCAAGGGTGCTGTCTTTTCTACAGTCAGGCCTGGAGCTTGGGCTCGGCCTCTCCTCCTTGAGAGGTCAGATTTCTGCTCTCTCAGTTTTGTTTCAGCGCAAGCTGGCCTCCCTGTTCATAGGCCTATCGAACCTTGGGATTTAAATCTTGTTTTGAAGGTCATGCAGTTTCACTACATTTATTTTCATGAAAGGTAGCCTTCCTGCTGACCAATACCTTCATTCACCGAGTGTCTGAACTAGCGGCTTTATCATGCAAGTTCCCTTTCTTGGTTCTGCATAAGGACAAAGTAAAACAACCTTGTCCTTATGCAGAACCAAGAAAGGGAACTTTTTCCTTCATTTCTCCCTAAGATGGTTTCATATCAATGAGAACATAGTTCCACCCTCTTTTTGCCCCTCTCCCGCTCATCCTTGAGAGCGAGCGCTTCATTGTTTAGACGTGGTCAGGCCCATTTGGATCTACCTCTCTGTTACGGAATCCTTCAGGCTCTCTGAAGCCCTCTTTGTCGTTCCAGAGGGCCTGGCGGCCTCTAAGGCCATCATAGCCAGCTGGATTTGGTCTGCCGTTTCGGAAGCCTATCGGTCTAGGGGGGAACCCCTTCCATTTAGGGTCACTGCTCACTCCAAACTAGCGGTTGGTGACTCCTGGACGGTTCGGCATCAAGCTTCAGCTTTACAGGTGTGCAAAGCTGCCACCTGGGCTTCGGTCCATATTTTTTCAAAGTTCTACCAGATCCATACCTTGGCCTCGGCTAACACAAGCCTCGGCCGTAAGGTGCTTCAGGCAGCAGTGTGCTAATGCTTCTCCCTGCTGATTAATTTTTTAGTTGCTACCTCTTGTCTCCCAACCTCTGGACTGCTCTTTTACACCCCAAGGTGCTGTGTCCCCCAATGACATTGGCGAGAAAATTTAATTTTTGTACGTACCGTAAAATCCTCTTCTCGTCTGATTCATTGGGGGACACAGGTCCCTCTCTCACTTTTTTTCTCCAGGGGCTTAGGATTCTTTTTTGTTCCTCCTCTCGGCCACGGCTGTTGTACAAACTGATCAGCCTGGCATCAGCAGGAGGGATATAGGCCATTGGAGCGGACCGTGTTTGGTCCGCCTAGTGTCAGCATCCTAGAGCAAGGGCCTATAACCAAGGTGCTGTGTCCCCCAATGAATCGGACGAGAAAAAGATTTTACGGCAAGTAGCAAAAAGTTTTTTTCCCCACCCTCACTGGTCTGCTTATGGACATCTCAAGGTGCTATGTTCCCCAATGATATTGATGAAAAATTCGGATTTTTGTCAAATTCATTGGGGAACACAGGACCCTCCCTCTCTTTTGTCCTTTGGGATTTTTTCCAGACTCTCATGTACCCTTCTTCAGGATAGGGCTATGGTTTTGACGTTTCTTACACGGCTTTTGTACCAATTGATTAGCCTGGTGTCAGCAGGTGGGATATAGTCTATCAGGGTGGATCCAACAAGTTTGGTTCCGCCTAGTATCGGCCCAAGGTGCTTTGTCCCCCAATTAATCCGCCGAGCAGTGAATTTTACGGTAAGTGCAAAAATCCGAATTTTCTTTCTACCCCCCTGTAGCCCGTACAATTTCACACACCACAAACTTTACATACATAAATTAGACAAAGAAAATACTTTTTTGCCAGCAATGCATAGGGAGACAATGAGCCCTGACACCTCTCTGTATCACCACCACATAGTGATTCAATATTGCAACCATGCCATAACCGCATACCACCACATACATCTAAAACCTCATTATACCTGCTGTCAGTGAATAACCCCTACAAAGGAAAGTGACTGCATAATATCACATAGTGACTGAATAGTCAATAGAGTTATACACATGTGGGGGTGATATTCTGCAGTCCCTTTTCTTTTTAGAGACTATTCACTGACCGGTACAGGTATATTGACGTTTAATATGCATGTGGTGGTGGTATGTGGTTATGGTATGCCAGTATTAAGTCATTATGTGGCGGTGATGCATATTAAGTCACTACACCTGCTATCTCTCAGTATATAGCTCCTACAAATAAGTGACTGCAGAATATCACCTATATTACCACAATACTATAACCACTTACCACCATGACATGCATATTAAATGTCAATATACCTGCTACCTGTCAGTGAATAGCCCCACAAATAAAAGCGACTACACAATATCACCATGCCACAACAAAGTGACAGAATAATAGCAGTATGCCATAACCACATTGCACCACATGCATATTAAATGGCAAGATACCTGCTACCTATCAGTGAATAACCCCTCCTACCTACCTGTATTCCTATTTGTGCCTCCCTAATACAATCCTGGTTATCACATACATAGCATCCCTATAATTTGTATGTGGGCACACACCTATCGAAGATGCATACGGGCTCAAAACTGCATTAAATTACAAACCTTATGAGACCAGGAAGGCACCGTGACTTTTTGACACCTGAAATGATGAAACAAATGTTAGAAATACACTCTGCTCCCTCCCCTTTTTTTTTCTTTTTTTTTTCTCCGTTAGCAGGGAGAGAGGGGAGCAGATTGTATAAGAATATGTAATATGGGTGGGAGGAGTGAATCTAGCAGCTAAAAAGACTCGGTAACTGCCCATTCTGGTAGAGGAGCAGAGGCAGCCTGTTTCACACAGCTCAAGGGGGAGTGAAAGAGAGACAATGAGAACACAGATTACTCTGATGGCCGACACCCACTACAGAGAGCGCAAGACAGCCAATCACAGCACAGGGGGCGTGACCCAACCCGAGGTTAAAGAAATAGCTCTAGACACACACAAATCAGGTAACCGCTGCTATGCTAAATGATTTGCTTAATAAAAACCAATTCCAAAATTGCTTATTTTTACTGTTGCCATCATTACAGATACAGGCAGTCCCCAAGTTACGAACAGGATAGGGACTGTAGGTTTGTTCCTAAATTTAAATTGTATGCACGTCAAAACGGGTACAGATTAAATGTAATTTTTTAGTTTTGGTTGGTGCACGGAATGGTTTTTACATTTGTTTTGCGGTCCGTGCATTTGTTTAGAAGATTTCACCTCACTTTCTGTATCTCATGTGCTGCTGTTATTATGGGGCGTGACTCCGTGTGTGATGTCAGTATGCGGAGTCACGCCCCATAAGTCTCCGTTTGCAATTAGGAGACGGATGCAAGTCGGGGACAGTCTGTATAATCTTTGTAGTAAGAAAACCCCTTTTAAACATGAACAAGAATGTCAAATTTCCTTTTTTTACATCCTACTGTCTTGAATTTTTTTCAGATTATGCAAATTACTATAAAGCATAGTCCTCTGCTTGCTTTTGATCATTTACTCATTTTTTTTTTTTTTTTTAATATTGTATTACTAGAAAAGCTCTTAATTTGGGACCGTTACGTTCACCTTGATTTTTTTTTTCTTGCCAGTTGCAATTTAGCTCTCTATGGTTTCAGCATCATTTCGTTTAACTGATCTTTATTAATTTATCAAAGGGTTCAAACAGACATGACTATAGTAATAGTAAGTAATGCAAAATAATAATTGACGTGTTACAATAAGTTTAATCAACAACGGTTACAAAAACAAGAAAATGATCCTTAGTAAGTGTATATACAGTAAAAGAGAGTACGAAATATAAGGCACTTTTCTAATATAAGGAACCAATTGGTCACTGCAAAAACCATATACTGTATACAACCGACAAGGGGAGACAATAGACAAGGCCCTTTAGGACATCATAAAATTAGTGGAACTGAATATACGGTAACAGGTAAGAAGCAATGTAGTCTGAGGTACAGATCATATAGGATAGAAAAGCATCCACTCTTAAAGTATATGTGAGTGTTTATATAGCCACTATTAAAGTATACAAAAACAGCCTACCCAGTGAGTGATGAGGAATAACATAAGGACTTTTAACAGTGCACCTGCTGCAAAGTAATTTTCTCTTCATTGTTTTGAGTCATAGAAAAATCAGTCTAAATTCACTATTCTAATTTTCATTCTTGCCATAAAATCCTTTCCTCTTCTGAGTAATTGGGGGACACAGCACTTTGGGTTTAGGCCCTCACCCTTGGAGGCAGACACTAGGTGGAAACAAAGTGTCGGCTCTGCCTGGAAAGGCTTTATCCCAGGCTACTTAGTTGGTACAAAAGCTGTACCTGAAAGGATAAACCATAGACGGATTCCAATGAGAGAACTTTAGAATGAGAATCAGTATCAAACTCCACAAAAAGCGAGCTGTGTCTCCCATTGAATTCGATGAATAAAGTATTATACATATGTTGGGTAAAAATTGGAAAGAAAAAATTGACAGGTGTGCATTTCCAGCTGCGTTGTCTTGCTGACAGATCCCATCTGCCTCGGAAAACACAGTTGGCAAGTATGGGTTACGTGATCTGCAAGAATATAGATGCAACTTCATTAGCAGAGGTGCAGTAACCATCCTTCATGGCACCATATGCAGATGTGTTTGTGGCACGGTTGTCTTAGAGACATATCTGGTAGCCCTCTGGTTCATTTTGCAGATGAGCTGCTCCACTGTAGTGTGTCTGCCCTTGCCCAATGCCTTTGTTGTTGTTCTCCTCTTACATCAATGGCACATAACGCTTTGCAATTTTTATGTCGCTTATTCACAATTATGCCATTTGTCAATACACTTTTACCACAAACAAACTACTAGAAATATTAATAATGGCCAAGGGTTTAAATAACCTTTTATTAATGTCTTTTTAAAATCTCGAAAAATATTCAATCAAGATAGCACACACTAGAATACCCTACAAATCGCTATGCAGTACTACAAGCGGTATACACCTAAGACAAAAATAAAAGGAACACACAAACAACAAAAAAACCCAACTAATATGAATATACAATCTACCACAATAAAAAGATTATTATTATTTTTATTGTGGTAGAAAGTATATTCATATTAGTCGGGGTTTGTGGCGTTTGTGTGTTCCTTTTTATTTTTGTTGTCTTATCTGGGATTTGTATGGTATTCTAGTGCGGGGTCGCCCCTTTCGGGGCGAGTGCTCCGCTAGTGTGTGCTATCTTGATTGAATATTTTTCGAGATTTTAATAAGACATTAATAAAGGTTATTTTTTAGGTTATTTAAACCCATAGGCATTATTAATATTTCTAATAGTTTGTTTCTTTATTGGTTGTAATGCCGGGTAGCTCTATATTCGGGTTTCTCCTACCCAGGATTCCTTAGGAGAATTGTGGGGTTTTTTTCTGACACTTTTACCACAGCAGCACACGAACAGTTCACATGCTGCGCAGTTTCGGAAATACTGCCACACTTAAAAGCCAATAATCATTCTTTTTTGCAGTTCTGATAAATTGTCCCTAATTCTCATGATGGCAACAAAAGATGTGTGCAGGCTATCAATCACCTTCTACACCAACCAAGCCAGCTCACCACACGTGATTTGCTTCAAGAGTAACGTGCTGCTGATGTTGAAAGTAGTCATAATTGTTACCCATAACTGTCTATTGTAAGAATTTTGATCTGTGACCTAGCATCTGAAATTTTCTCATACATTGGCAATCTCTGCATGGATTGTACAGCTGCACGAGTGGAGAGCTGACTGTTAGGCTATATCCACGGCTGATTTTGGGACGGATTTCAGTCCGTATTGCGCGCAAATACGGCTGAAATCCGTCCCTGTCATTACGGTAATCCACAGTTCTCATAGAGAACTATGGGTTCCGTCTCCTCTCCCTGCTCTCCGTATTGAGAAAGTGACATGCACATTATCCCGACGAGATACGCCCTGTGGATAATGGAAGTCTATGGAGCCAGCGAGCTGCCGGCCTCCCCGCCCACCCCTGTACACACGCTGTAATTGCAGGCGAAATCCGTATCGCAATTACGGCATCAATCAGCCGTGTGAACATAGCCTTAGTGTTAGGATATGTTCACACGGCGTGTTGGATCTGTTTTGGATCCTAAAAAACGCATCCAGAAGAGCTGAGTAACTTGCATCCAACACGCAGGTGCATGTTTGGCTGCAGCAGGAACACACCCTATAGTTTTAAATAGGGTGTCTGCTGCGTCTTTTGGATCAAGAATTGACATGTCAGTTCTTTGAACGGATCCGAAAGACTCATGTAAACATGCATCGGCGATCGCGCTTCTGAACGCCAATGCGTGTTTTAGATTGAAAGCAATGTAAAATCACAATGCACATTGTTAGATGCGTGTTTGGGTCCGTTTTATGGTCCGAAACACGGATCCTAACACGCATCTAAAAACAGATCCAAAATCATATTCAACACTCTGTGTGAACATACCCTTAGCTAGTTCTCCACTGAGAAGGGGTTTATTAATGTCCCTGCCTTCACAATCACTGAAGTGAGTGCTCTGTACACAGACCGGCAGGAAGCCTGTTGGCTTCCTGCTTCTGACAGACGAATTTTGGTAGTTGCAGATGCATCTGGGTCTTGATAGACCCAGATCAGCCCTGCAGTATGTACAGTGGGCTGTTTATCCCATGTAAGTGGGGCTACTACATCGGTCCCAGTTACAGGGAAAATTGGGAACAAAAAAAAAAACCTAGGAAAAATGCAACCCATAGGTCTTTTTTTTTCTGACCTGTGGGGGGCACAATATGTGAAATAAAATAATGGTTAAAAAAACCCCACAAAATTATTATTTTAACTAAAAAAAAATTAAGTCTAAGTTGCAATGCTTTGCGCTGCCCATGTCAATCCTAAAACTTATATATAGGCAACATAAAGTGACACACTTAAACTTATTTTAACAACACTTTTGCTCTTAAAAAAATAAAAAATTTGAGACAGACTTCTTAATTTTCAAAAAAATGAAACCTAACTTATCACAGAAAAAAGGCAAAAAACGACCCGGTCAGGAACAGGTTAAGGAATTGTTGCCACCTTTTTTTATTTATTTATCTATTCATTTCTTTATTTTCAGACTCTTCCAGCTATTGCTGCATACATGAAAACACCCCGTTTTATGAAAACTCCTATTACCAACCGAATGGCTTTTTGGGAAAACAAAAAGTAATTCTGTGAAATAAATTTGTCTTCACATACACTCTGAGGCGTGGCAACCATACTGGAAAGCTAAAATGTTTTTGTTTCATTTCTCATCTCAAATTGTAGTATGTTTTGTAGACATTTCCAGAATAAAGTGGGTATGTATTATTGTTAATTCACCAGTTTATTATTTTATAACACTGATCTGTTCTGGTTTTTGTATAAAAACTCTTCTGCCTCTGTAATATAAGGCCTCGTTCACACGGCTCATTTGCCGACGGATTGGCGCCGTATTCCGCGCCGGATTTGCGCTTCAATACGGCGCCAATCCGTCGGAGTCATTACGGTAATCCACTGCTCTCATAGAGAACAGTGGAATCCGTCGCTCCTCCCCGCTCGGCAAATCCGCCGCGGGGGGAGAAAGTGACATGCACATTATTTACGGCGCGGACGCGCCTAAAACAATGAATTGTCTTTGGGCCCGGGAGCGGCGCCCCCGCCGCGCCCCGGCCCCGCCCCTTATTCACGGCGGATTTGTGCGCTCAATACGGCGCACAAATCCGTCGGGAATAAGCCGTGTGAACACGGCCTAAGGGGTTTTATATTCCAGACTTTAACATTGATACAGTCCTTAGGCTTGGCCATCTACTCGTGATTGGTAAGGTTTCTGATCTCTGGAACACCCACTACTGATCAGATTGACAAAAGTTATGACAACAAGCTAGTGGTTGAGCTGCAGTACCACACAGATGAAAGTAGTGCTGTGTTGGTTACTACAGTGAGCAAACGCGGCCCTTGAAACCTTTCATTTGCAGATCAGAGCTCACAAACATATGTTATATATATATATATATATATTTGACTAGTAATCCTTCCTCTGTTTTAGATCTCCCTTCCTTTTTTTCATTGTTTTGTTTTCTTTCTTTCCTGCCTTCCAACTCTTCACCACCACTGCCAGTTTTGACCTCTGAAACAGCCCCAATTTTCAAATGTGACGTGTCATTTTATGTGGGAATAACTTTTTTAGGCTGTTTTTCTTGTGACACATTTTTCTTTGTTAGTTATAAATATTGGTCCATACAAGCCTTGTTTATTTGTGAAAAATATCAAAATGTTAGGAAATGGGAAATTTTTCTAAATTTTCACAAGTTCAAAAATTCTGACAGATAGTCATACCATACAAAAACGTTTATAATAAGCAGCTACTTTATTTTCTTACATCATTAGGGGGCTTAAAAACTAAAAAATTATTATTATTTATTTTTTTTTTTAAAGTTACAAAGGACTGACGTGGAACAATTTTACAAATACTTTTTACTCCATTTAATAACCTACATCACTTAGGGACCATCTACACAGCATGGTTTTACTGTTTTGGATTTTCAGTGTTTTTTTTTTTTTTTTTTTTTTTTTTTTTTTTTTTTTTTGAAACAGTCTGTAAAGCTGACTTTCAAATTCAACCTTTTTTTTTTTTTTTTTTTTTTTTTAAAACAGATTTGTGGTGAAAAATGTAATGTTTCAATTTTTAGGAGGATGGCCAAAACAGAAAACCGTGGCCAAAAACGGGCGACAAAACGGCCCATAAACAATAAAATACTGGTCGTATTCTAAATCGTTATTTTATCTATGCCGTGTAGATGTACCCTTAAAGTTTTCAAAACAGCATTGAGAAAGTTTGTTTACTCTCTAGGTGTTTCACAGAAAATAAAGCTAAGTGGAGGTGAAATTTCAATTTCCATTAGTTACTGGCACACAATAGATGTTAACAGGGAAATATAGCTCAATATTCATTCACCTGATTTTGACATTTTTAGAGATCTCCCATATGTGGCTTTAATGTGCTTTTTGACTTCACTACAAGCCTCGGAATAGAAGGAGCACTTACTGAATTTTGGGGTCTCTTTTTTTCATGAGGATCTTTTTTGGGTGACATTGCAGGTTTGCAGACACCCTAAAACATAGTAGATACCCCTAAAAAGTCCTCAATTTGGATATTTGACCTCATAAAGAATATATCCAGAAGTGTAGTGAGTTTATTGCCACTACAAGTATTTCTATTTTATTTCACATTTTTCTAGTGTTAGGCCCCGTTCACACGGCTTATTCACGCCGGATTGCGCTCGCAATTCCGGCGTGAATAAGGGGCGGGAGGCGGGCGGGAGCGTGGCGGGGGAGCAGCCCGCCGGCCCCATAGACCAGAGGTTCCCAACCGTAGTCCGCAAGGCACACCAACAGGTCATGTTTTCTGGCTTTCCTTAGCATTGCACAGGTGAAGTCATTATTGTCAGTGCATTCTGCACTGGTGATATCATTATTGTCAGTGCATTCTGTGGGAGATCCTGAAAACATGACGTGTTGGTGTGCCTTGAGGACTGGAGTTGGGGAACACTGCCATAGACAATGCATTATCTTCAGCGCGTCCGCGCCGTAAATAATGTGCATGTCACTTTCTCCCCGTCCGGCCGAGCGGGGAGGAGAGACGGAATCCACTGTTCTCTGAGAGCAGTGGATTACCGTAATTACTGCGACGGATTGGCGCCATACTGCAGCGCAAATCCGACGCGCAGTACGGCACCAATCCGCGCCGAAATAAGCCGTGTGAACACGGCCTTAGGCTGTGAAAATGAAAAAATGCAATTTTTTTCCAACAGTATGCAGTTTCAGCTAAAAATGTTTCATTTTCACAAGCAATCCTGGGAAAAAAAGCACCCCAATATCTAATTTCTTCCAATTTCGACAATACCTTATTTGTGGGTGTTAACTGCTATTTGGGTGCATGGCAGGACGTACAAGGGAGGGAGCACGATTTGGCTTTTGGAAGGCAGATTTTGGTGGGTGCCACGTCTCATTTTAAAAGCCACCTTCCAGAAGTCACTTTATTTTAGAATAAGCACCCCTCAATGGGTGCACTGTGCATTTTTAACCCACTTTTCACAGTTTTTTTGTTTGCATTTTGTTTTTTGTTTTTTACGCTTATTGTGCGGTATAACTGACAAGGTAACATTACTATGCAGGTACAATTATTCATTTAATATAGTTTATTTAACCGGTAAGCTTTTGTAAACAAATTTATTTTTATGTCATCATATACATTTTTACTTTTATGTCTATGGGCCTGATTTTACCCCTTCTCACCACATGGTCATAAAAATATAGCGCTTCATTTATTTATTTTTCTCCCCAGTCTTCCAAGAGCCTTTTTTTTTTTTTTTTTTTTTTTTACCAAAATTTTTTCCCCGAAAATAAGAAAAAGTAAATTTTTATTTATGAAATTAAGATTTTGGCTGATTATGCTGATGTTTGTGATGAAATCACTACAGTATATTAATACATGTTGATGTTTTGTTCAACAATAAATGTGAATTGTTCATAGAAAAAAAAAACATCCCCTAAAAATAAGTCTTAGCTAGTCTTTATGAGTAAAATTTAATATAAGACACTGTCTTATTTTTGGGGAAACAGGGTACATAGCATATGAGGGTGTTTATTTTGCAGGACCAGAAGTATTTTTTAATGATGCCATTGTCTGTACCATAGAATGTACTGGGAAACCCCAAAAAATTGTAAGTGGGCTAAGTGAGATGTGGGAACAAAAAGTACTTGTGCCATGTTTGCGGGTATTTGTTTTTACGACATTAACTTGTCGTATCAAAGGAGGTGCAGTGGATGTCAGGCCAAGAAACAGAAGACAGAAAAAATGGCAGAAAACAAGCCACGGGTCAGAACATGATCAGGAACGAAGTACAGAATCAGGAGCCAAGCCGAAGTCACGAGCACAAGCCAAGGTCTGGTAATGAGGAGGAGCAGCTAGAACCTTTCACATGCAAAGCAGGAGGGAATTAAAGAGGTTTAAATGGTACATCCGGACACCACCCCTGTAGCCTTATCCGAGCCCTCCTATTGGCCTGTGTGACACACCCGCTGTTAAGAGTGGCTGTAGAGCTGTCACTCCTGAGCTCACGAACAGAGCCTCTCCAAGGTTGTGGACACAGGCCAGGTAAATTAACACGAGCAGGGCGTTGCATCCCAAAAGCAGGAGACTGCCCAGGTAAGTGGGTCCTGACAGTATTCTCTCCCCCCCCCTCCCTTTTTAGGAGGGGCCACCGGACCCTCACCTGGTTTGGGTTTGTCTGGGTGAGAGTTGGGGAATTCCTTGATAAGGGATTTCGCATGTATGGATCGAGCCAGAACCCACGACCTCTCCTCCGGACCATATCCCTTCCACTGAACTAGGTACTGCAAAGACCTTTGAACTTTGCGTGAGTCGACAATTCGAGCGATTGCATACTCCAACTCCCCCTCTATTCTAACTAGTGGAGGGGGTTTAGAGTGTGGAATCGCAGACGGAATGTACCTTTTCAAGAGTGAGCAATGGAACACGTTATGTACGTGGAAACCAGAGGGTAACTTGAAACGGTAGGCCACTGGATTAATTACCTCTGGAATTTCATAAGGGTCCACAAATCGTGGCGCAAGCTTAACAGAGGGGACCTTTAAACGAAGATTTCAGGTGGACAACCCTACCTTATCCCCAACAATAAACCCTCTTGAACAAAGATCCTTTTTATCACTCTCTTTCTTTTGGATTTTCTGGGCATTAACAAAGTTTTTCTGAACTTGAGCCCAAACTGTGCACAGATCATTAACGATAACATCCACCCCACTATAATCAGAAGTAGCGCTGGATAATGATGCGTGTCTCGGGTGAAAACCATAATTGCAGAAAAACGGAGAGATACCAGAAGAGGTACTATTCTGATTATTAATAGTGAATTCAACCAAAGATCAGTATTTTACTCAATCTGCCTGCTGATCAGAGACATGACATAACAAAGTTTTTGTGTAACAGTTTGGTTCACCCTCTCTGTCTGCCCATTAATCTCGGGGTGGAAGGCAGAGGAGAAGAGGAGGGTGATACCCAGAGCCGTACAGAATGCTCTCCAGAAACAGGAAACAAATTGAACCCCTCTGTCCGAAACAATATTTTCAGGTCACCTATGCAGTTTTACAATGTGTTTGATAAAAAGCTCAGCCAATCCAGGTGAGCCTGGTTCGGTCGAAAACAGACCTCCAGGGAGGAACCGGAGCGAGATACCAGTGCGGAGGCAGCATCGAGACTGCGGTGAGGCGGGAAAGTCCCGCGGCGGTGCAGACAAGGATCCATCCCTGCTGCAGACTTCCTGAGACGGAGCTTCAAAGCAGCGAGAGACACCCGGACTACAACACCGAGGACCCTGACTGAACACTCCGGAGTGGAGAGCAGAGAGCGGAGACAATAGGCAGGCGCCACTTAGCAGAGGAGAGGAAGAGCTGCGTTTACGGCGGGTGAGTGAACGGAGGCAGCTGATACAGGGACGGGAGAACTCCCAGGGACTCCTGCGACGAAAGGGGGGCCAGAGACAACACTAATACAGCCAGACTAAGCTGGACTAAAACTCATTATTCCTCGGGCTGAACACAGTATGACCGGCCATTAATAGAACAGGCCTCGTGGTGCTCAGTAGCGGCTGCCATTTTAGGGATCTGCAGCTCATATTATAATAAGGCTGGCTAAACCACTGCCTCCTAGACAACGCCAGGGTAAGAGAAAAGCCAAACTCATCCCACCTGGGAGTCACAATATTAGAGACTTTTTCACCAACCTTCAGTCTCACAATAAACGAGCCGCTTTAGATCAGCGACCACAGGCTACCTGTAATCACCCCCCACCCCTGGCCTCCATTGAGACTCCCTGGCACTCCAGATCCCAGTCGGCTCACAATAGTAGAGAAGCCCGGTCCGTTACGCGCCCAGACGCAGAGCGCCTTCCAGGGCCCAACACCCCCATCCCTGGTGCGACTTCTCAGAGTCGCATTATGCCCTCTAAGTCCCGCAATCACGGACAATCAAAGAAATCTACTAGTACACCACGTCTTAGATCCGCCTCGTGGTCTGATCCTACTGAAGAAAACATGGATCCAGATTCACCTTCTCGATTGCAGAGACTAAGAAAGACCGACTGGGCCTCCTCATCGGAATCCATGATGGAAGCCCAAGACATGGAGCATATGGCGGCGTCTCTTCCAAGGGGAGTGAGAGCATACCTAAGCCATTTCCCTACCAGGCAGGACTTCAAAGCACTAATAGCGGAGGTAAAAGAGGCCTGCAGATCGGAGATTGCAATGGTGCGCGAAGATTTAAAGAACATAGCAGGTCGAGTCGAGGACTTGGAAATCGCCCATGGCGACACAAGACGTTACATCTCGGACCTGCAAACCCAAGTATCAAGACATGCTGCCATCCTCAAAGAAACCACCAGACACATCGAAGATCTTGACAATAGGGGTAGACGCTGTAACATCAGAGTTCGAGGTCTCCCAGAATCAGCTGGCCAAGAAGACTTACGCGAGATTCTCTCAAAAATCTTTAACTCACTTCTTGGAGAGCCTGATACTCACATCATCAGATTTGATCGAGCTCATAGGGCCCTAAAAACCTAGAAGCGCTTCCAACGTACCTAGAGACATAATCTGTTGTCTCCATGACTTCCAGCTTAAGGAACGCATTATGCAGGCAGCTAGGGCACAGAGGTCTATTGATTTTGACGGGACTCAAATTCAACTTTTCCAGGACTTGTCTTGGATAACTCTATATAAGCGGAGATGTCTTAAACCGTTGCTGGTGGAGCTTAAACAAAGAGACATCAAGTACAAATGGGGTTATCCTTTTATGTTGATCGCCTCCAAGGCCGGTAAAACGGCCACCCTCAGATCCAAGGAAGACCTGCGCCAGTTCTGCTCCACTTTAGAATGCTCTTTGGTGGACTTACCAGATTGGGAGATTGAACCCCCTCCTCCAGCACTTCCAGCTGTTTGGAAAACCACCCGAGCTTCGAAGCGAAGTCAGCCGCCAGAAGACCTAAGATGACTCTCACCTAGAGCAGGTCCCTCCAGATCACCAAAATAGAAAGTTGGTCAGGACTTTGCAGTATCGACTCCTTGTTTGGGTGAGAGATGGAGGAGGAATTGGGAGGACTCATTCGGACTATCTATCCTTAACACGATGACGCAAGCAAGTTTTGGGGAATTTGCTAGTACTAGGGATATATGTTTTAAATGATTAATCCCATATGGATGGTTAGCACTGTTTAGCTTCATTTATGGGGATATATCTTGCCTCTCCAGTCCTCACGCTGTAATTTGATGTTTGTGCCAGGTTCAGAGTTTACCAACATTAACTTTATAGAAGCAGCTCTTTATAGAAATATAGATACATATACTTACTATTGTTGTTTACATGTGGCGGGAACATACATGTAGACGACAGGGAACGGAGGGTGCCTATCTTTTAACCTTCCCTAGTCCCCGGCCCCCCCCTTTTTTTTTTCTCCCGCCCCTCCTCCATGCTGTTCTGCTAGTTGTTTGCTCGACCTAAATGTATGATCATAATCATTAGAATTTCAGCATCGGCCCAGGTTGGCTGTTGGTTGGTGTTCTACACTGTCAGAAAGACCCCCCCGACATAGGGGAAGTTGCGGATGGACCTCAACCAGGTTAAAGGTCTAGTCCGAAAGGGCATCATCACCATGCCTTGTTTAGGGGTTCCCCTACACCAAGGACGGATCCTTGGTACTCACCAAATAGGTTGGGCTCTACATGAGTCTACGAGTTCTGTTTGTCGTGTCAATCCCATCCCTTGTGTGTCATCCCTTACCCTTGTTCTAGGGAGTAGGATCGCAGATCTATTGTGGAGCCAAAAATCTAGACATTTCTGGTCTCGTGATAGTCCAAATGGTTAAACTCATATCTTTAAACGTCAAAGGTTTGAATTCTAACTGTAAAAGAAGGTTATTACTAACTGATCTCAAGACGACTAAGCCGGATATAGTGTTCCTCCAAGAAACACACTTTAACAAATCAGGGAACCTTAATTTCTTTAAATCGCACTTTCCAATATCCTATTTAGCATCTCAAGATAGGAAGAAAGCGGGGGTGGCGATCATGCTCTCTTCAACATGCCCATTCCAGGTCTCCAATTCCATCACTGACAGCCAGGGCAGATACATCATCCTAAAGGGCACATACATGGGGGCCCCCCTTACAATTTGCAACATATACGCACCAAACCAATCCCAGCTAAAATTCCTGAAAAGGGTGCTACTAAAGATCCAGTGGGAACCCTCTTCCATGGTATTAATAGGAGGGGACTTTAACCTAGCCTTCTCCGAACTCATGGATAGACTCCCCTTGCATCAAAAGCCAATAGACCCAGTACAAGCAAGACTCTCGAGAGAATTTAGAAAATTAGTGAGAGGCCACGGGCTGTTTGACTTATGGAGAATTACTCACCCTAAAGAAAGGGGGTACACTTTGTTTTCCACGCCGCATCAATCACACTCTAGGATTGATTACTTTCTTGGAAATGTCCCGGCTCTGAGGCGAATGGCTGAGGCAGACATAGGTACTATCACGTGGTCTGACCACGCCCCCATATTACTCGATCTGAAGTCTGATTATAACGCTATCCGTCAGTGCCACTGGAGGCTTAATGAACAATTAATTAAAAATCCGAAGACTCGGGAGGAGATTAGGGGGCATTTGGTGGAATACTTCGCCAAAAATGAAGGCACAGTGGCTTCCCCTATTACTCTATGGGAAGCACATAAGGCGGTTATCCGGGGGAGATGTATTGCAATCGGGTCTAAAATGAAAAGGGACGCAAATTTACAAAAGGCGAACTTGCAGTCTCAGCTGGGTACACTGGAGGCTTCTTTAAAAACACACCCAACGAACGCTAAGTTAAGAAAAATTGTGGACTTGAGGTCACAATTACGTACATTAATGTTAAGAAAAACTGAGAAACTCTTACTGTATACGAAACATCGGTACTATGAGAAAGGTAATAGACCCCATTCCTTACTAGCTAAACAGTTAAAAGATGATATGGGACGTCGTTATCCTCATGCTCTGCGGATGCCTTCCGGAAGGATCACTCATGACCCGGAAGAGGTGGCCAATATGTTTTATTCATATTATTCGAAACTGTACTCTCTCCCCCAAACCCTTCCCTCGACACCACAGGCGAGAGAACAGGCCTTAGAGCGCTTCTTCTCCAAGTGCCACTTACCAACTCTCTCGGGAGAGGCTAGAGAAGCCTTGAACGCTCCCATTGAGCAGCAGGAATTAGAAGAGGTATTGAAGGGACTAAAAAATGGGAAAGCCCCAGGCCCGGATGGGTTCACAAATTTATATTATCAAGAATTTTCCCCTGAAATTATTAAATTCCAATTGCAGGTTTATAATTCAATATTAAAAGGTAATCCAGTAGCTAATAGTTTTCTACATTCCTATCTAACTTTGATCCCAAAACCGGACAAGGACCCGATGGATGTATCCAATTACAGGCCAATAGCTCTGTTAAATTCGGATTTCAAGATTTTTACAAAGATATTGGCGGATCGCCTGGCAATTTGGCTGCCACAATTGATACATAAGGATCAAGTTGGCTTCGTCTTGGGCCGGCAAGGAGGGGATAACACGCGTAGGGCTATCAATCTTATTGACGCCCTAAACAAAACGCATTCTTCGGGGCTGGTTTTAAGCCTTGACGCCGAGAAGGCGTTTGACAGGCTAAACTGGGCTTACATGATGGCCACCCTTCGCCAGTTTGGTTTGTCGGGTCCCTTTCTCAATGCCTTGGGTGTGTTGTACTCCTCCCCAACTGCGACTGTAAAATTACCACACGCAGCTTCTCCCTTGATAACCTTATCAAATGGAACGAGACAAGGATGCCCCCTGTCTCCTCTCCTGTTCGTGCTTTGTGTGGAACCATTGGCCTCAGCCGTTCGCCTTAACCCGGACATAAAAGGAGTGAAGGTTGGGAATTTGGAGTATAAATTATCATTATACGCCGACGATATCCTATTAACGCTTACAGCTTTACATACCACTCTACCAAATCTCCATAATCTTTTGCAAGCTTTTTACAATATCTCGGGATATAAAATTAATACAAGTAAGACAGAAGCTTTACCAATTAACCTGAACCAGGACGATTTGAATTCCCTTATAACAAATTATAACTATAACTGGAAGAATACCTCCCTGAAATATTTAGGGGTTAGTCTCACAAAGACATTTCCGTCTTTATACGGGCAAAACTTTCCCAAGTTATATTCAGAGATTAATACCCAACTTAGAAGATGGAAACCTCTGCCATTGTCCTGGCTAGGCAGACTGGCAGCGGTCAAGATGACCATCCTCCCCAAATTAGTCTACTTATTTGAAGCCCTTCCAATCCCAATTCCCCTGAGGGATCTGAAATCCCTTCAGGCGGCTATAATCAAATTTATTTGGGTCTATGGTAGACATAGGATTAGTAGAGGTACGCTCATGGCAAAGAGAGAAAAGGGTGGTCTTGGAGCACCGGATTTGATAAAATATTACTGGGCCACGCAATTGAGACGTGTTCCCGCTTGGACGTCACTAATGGCATTCTCCAGGTGGGTCGAGATTGAGAAAATGTGGCTAGCTCCTGTCCACCCAAATTCTCTTCTATGGGCTACCACAAGTAAAATGCCGGCATTACCATTACTAGGCCCGATGGTGGTCTTGAGGGACATATGGAAAAAATGTGCTAAGACTTTCAATCTCTGTTCCCCTCATCCAGCCCTGACTTCATTCTTATTCAATCCCTCTTTTCAGAGCGGAATGGATAATCCAGCTATGAGGGAATGGTTTGAAAAGAAACTTTTTCATGCAGCTGATGTGGTGGACCATTCTACTAGGCGTATAATGACATTCGACAAACTCCAACAAATATATTCCCTATCAACCTCGAGTAGATACACCTATCTGCAAATTACACACTTCTTGACCAAGACGCTGGGTTCTTCCACAGTGTCCCAACCTACTAGATTTGAAATGATATGCAAAATAAATAACACGACAAGGGGACTGATTTCGGATATATATTCGATACTATGTCATCCTTTTCCGGGTATTCTAGGCCAACATGCGTATATGGGTAAATGGGAGAATTTTGTCCAAAGGGACATTTCGATGGATGAGTGGCAAATAATTTGGAAAAGAGCGGCCCAGACATCGAAATGTGTATTGTATAGGGAAAATCAATACAAGATACTAATGTTGTGGTATCATACCCCGGCTTTTCTTCATAAACTTAATCCATCGGTCTCGGACAAATGTTGGAGGTGCAATAAAGCCCCGGGACATCTATTTCATATTTTTTGGGAATGCTCCAAAATTAGAAAACTTTGGAGATATGTTAAAACTCTATTAAAAGATATGTTAGATATTCAGGTTCCGGCGGATCCCTTGTTTTTTCTCTTAAATTTGTCTATGACCCCACTAAGGGGGCGAGTTCTCAGAATGGCTCTGCACATCCTAACAGCAACTAGATGTTTGATCTCGAGGTTCTGGAAGAGAAGGGATTCTCCCTCAAAATTGGACTTGGTCCTGAGAATAAAAGAAGTTAGACGAATGGAATATTTGTCAGCATCAATGAATAATGAGCTGGAGCCATTCTTTGATACTTGGTCCCAATGGGATGTCTACGAGGTTACAGCAGGAATATGAGCGAATTGTGGTTTCTGTCGTTCTCAATACTGTTTATTAAATTGCACGATGCTGGCCTCCGCAAGTCTCCCCTAGCCCTATCCCACACTCCTTAATGTGTCATGTGTGTTGTCTATGTGTTGTCTGGTTTTAAGCATACCATCATATTGGGTTACGCAAACTTGTTGAATAGTGTACAAGAATGCTCAACATACTATTGCTATTCAATATCTGTACATGACTATTTCCGTGTTAATAGGAATAATAAATTTTATGACTCTGTCATTTGTCTATGTTACGCTTTTAAAGAAAAAGTTAATAAAAAATTCAATTGGAAAAAAAAAAAAAATCAGCCAGCTTTTGGACGACAGCAGCCCCCTTAGTGGAACCAAATGAGAAATCTTACTAAAGCAATCCACTACCCCCCCAAATAACAGACTTGCCCTCACTGGTAGGAAGATCGGTCGTAAAATCCATGGAGATGTGGATCCATTCATGCTCGGGTATCGGCAGAGGGCAAAGTTCACCAGGATGACGAGTTCTAGGGCCCTTTGCCCGAGCACAGACATCGCAAGCGGCCACATAGGCCCCCACATCACGAGACAATGAAGACCACCAATAGTTGCAAGAAATTATTCTCTTTGTGCCAGACACTCTGGGATGTCCAGATAATACGTAATTCTTTTAGTAATCGTAGCTGAAACTGAGTGGGGACAAAGTCCTTAGAAACTGGACAATTAGCATGTATCATATCCATGTGAGTCCTAATCTCAGTATCTAAATGGGGGAAATGGCTGAGACAACAGTCTACTTGGGCAAGATTGGTACCGGATCCTCCCGAATTGAGTGAGTGGCACAGAAGCTTCTAGATAATGTGTCAGCTTTAACATTCTTAGTACCCGGTCTGTAGGTAACCACAAAGTTAAAGCGACTAAAAAAAAACAATGACATAGGTTCAACATTTTAGCTTTCTCTAAAAAGGTGAGGCTCTTATGATCGGTTAGGACTGTAACTTGGTGTTGGGCATCTTTTGAGGAACTGGCACCATTGATGGCCCACTTAATAGCCAACAATTCTCGGTTCCCAAAGTCATAATTCCTCTCGGGCACAAGGGCAGAGACAAGACAAAGCAGCCGGCCCCTGGGAGAGGACGGCCCCTGCTCCAAATTCGGAAGCATCTACCTCAACAACGAAGGGTTTGGTATTGTCTCCCTGAACCAACACTGGAGCTGAGACAAAACACTGCTTATGTTTTTCAAAAGTCTGAGGCCTCAGGTTGCCAGTGATATGGAAGTTAATACATTCTAAAGTTCTATAATACAGGGTTAAAAGTTTAGCCATTTCTAATGAGGCATGTATTTTTCCATAACGCTTGTGTCCTTGTATTGTTCTGGTAGAATCTCAATGTCTAACTGTAAACAATGGCTTTGTTATGAAGTACGAAGGACATTGCCTATCTACAGATGTAGGGCACAGTCAGTAGTTTTTTCAAATAGTTTTGTTGTTCTGGTATGCGCAATAGAACCACTGACCTTTAGATCTTTCAGAATCACTACGTCATAGTTGCTAAGTAGCGTTCACGAATCTTTAGAATAATTAGCATAATTAGAGGTATGATTTTAGTACTGACCAGTAAAGATGCTTATTAATGATTATTAATGAGGTGATTGTTATAATACATGAATAATTATAAAAGAGGTGTTACTAACAAAGATGACTAAAAGGTATTAACCCAAACAAATATATCTGTTTTGCATAGATTACTCAAAGTTAATAAAACTACTTGCCAAGCCTTCACTAAAGGGAAATTTCAGGGAATGTCTCTTGTTCTTTCGACGATGTATGTGCACATGCACTTTTGAGTTGATTTATAATTTGGACACCGCACAAACACAGCTGGGAGATATTTTAGATTCCCATATCAACATATCAATAACTTAGTTATTGATATATTTAATAGTGTTGATCGAACGGTTCGAGAAAAGTAAGGTTCGAGTACAACTTTTTTTTTTTTTTTTTTTTATCGAACTCGAGCCAAACCGACTTTTTATGGTTCGTTCGCTAAAAATTCGCATTTGAGACTTGCGCTGAACGCACCGTCTTTAGTTTCACTTTTAACTGCTTCCTGCAGTTTTGGCGGTCATCCAAGCGGTGCACAGCACGGAGGAGTGTTAAAAAGCGTCACCATAGAGTGTGAAGGGATCTCATTAGCTGCTAAAATCATGTGTATGTCACTGTATTTCCTGTTAAACACTATTTCGAGTTTACTCTGTACTGAACACACTGCTTTTTCTGTGTCTTTTTGTGTATCTTGCATGGAGGCAGGCACACCATTTCTCAGCGATTTTAGACAGGAAAAGCTGCTAGATTAGTCGGGGGAGGGGGGAGCAAGCTTAGGGAATCATACACAGCAATAGTTAAGGAGCTTTGTATAGCTTTTGTATAGTGTATAGCTGGCTGCATCTTTCCCATGATGATGGGGCAGTGTCCGTGTGGGTCCGGCCTGAGAAAGGGAGAGGGCGGTCGCACAAGTCCGCTGCCATTGCTCCGCCAGCCATGGTCAGTGGTTGCAGCGGGAACACCGGTACTAGGTTTTCACAGTCGAAGAGGTCCAGAACCTGTGAAGCCTGGGCCTTTTTCGATCAAGCCTCAATTTGCCGACTGACATCATATGCCGGATTTGCTCTCAACATGTCAGTCGAGGAAAGAATAGAGATTAAGCACCACCAGCATCAACAGGCACATGCATGTAAAGCATGAATTGCTGTGGAAGAGTCACTTGGAGCAAAAAGGCCACTCGGGTCCTGGGCTTTCAATCATTGTGATCTCTTCTGCCTCCTCCTCCTTTGCCACTTTCAAGTCCACTGCTGCTGATGTGCTCTAGCAGCATGAGAAAGCACCAGTCCCAGAGACTGTCGGCGGATTCCCACCACCAGCAACACAGCCTACACCTCCCCCTTCCACCAGTATGACCTGCACACTGTACAGAGGCCAGTCCGGAAGCCTGCCTTCTGTGTGCCAGGTGTGGGAGCATAAGAAAAGCTTTCAACCCAACCATTTAAAAGCTAAAATGTTGGCAGTGCCAGGCTGTTGACCTTGGAAATGTTGCCTTTACACCTGGTGGACACAGATTTGTTCCGCCACGTCATGGCCTTGGCATGCCCCTGATATCAGAGGCTGGGCAGGCATTTCTTTGCCAGAAAAGCTGTCCCTGCCCTGGCCAGCCACGTTGCAGAAAAGATCTCCAGCACGTTGGCTGCATCTGTGTCCACCACAGTCCATCTCACTACAGATACATGGACTAGTAAATGCGGTCAAGGGTGTTACATCTCACTGATTGCTCACTGTGTGAGTTTTGTGGTTGACAGTGCTTCTGGTGGTGGGTCTCGGCCGACACTCATCCACACAGCAGGGATGATGCAGAGTCCAGATCCCCAACCTCCACGGGTACCATCAGGTGCCAAGAGAAACCAGGTCGTTCTGAAATTAATCTGTCTTGGAGACCGTCAACACCCAGGTCAAGAGCTGTGGACGGCTCTGCGCACTCAGACTGACCAGTGGCTGGATGCTAAGAACCTGGCGCCAGACAAGGTAGTGTGCGACAACGGGAGAAATCTCCTTGCCGCCTTTGGCACAGCCCTTGCCTGGCTCGTCATAAACCTGGTTGTGCAGAAATTTCTCCAGCGCTACCTGTGTCTTGACTGTCTGCTGAGGAAGGCTCGAGGTCTTAGCTCACACTTCCAGCGGTCGTACCTTGCTTCTGCGCGAATGGCAGCGTTGCAGCGTCATCTGTGCCTCCCCGTCAACCGGGTGTTGAGCCATAGAGAGTGGAGGCAGGTGAAGGATCTCTGTAATATCCTTGACCGTTTTGAAGATGCCACCAAAATGGTTAGCATGACCATTGGGGTCATATTTTTACTGGAACAAGCGTTAGACACTCTACGGCACCAGGTCCCAGCAGTGATGGAGGAGGACACAGAGCCTTAATCGCTGGAGGATGTAGAAGATCCGAATGTTTCCCAATTTTATCTGCCTTCTTTAGGTGGTGCTTTGAGGTCCAGGGCGGGTGCAGGACGGCAGTTCAGCTCACAGAGTACAGAGCATGAGGCTAGCCAGGGCTCTGGTGACGGCCAGGATTAGAAAGATGAGAAGGATGATGAGGCAGGGGTGGACACCATCGGTACTGAATACCCATCAGTGGTAAGAGGTTGGCACAGATTTCAGGAGGAGGAGGATGATCTGGTTAGTTCCCCTCGACCCTGAGGCTTGGGAGATCCCTGCAGCATCTCACACATGAGTGTTGGATGCTACATTACTTGCAACATGATCTACGCATCAAAGCAATCAAAATGAACAGCGATTACTGAGTGGCCTCTCTCTCGATCCATGTTAAAAATCAAATGTAGAATGCAGGAATTTGAGACAGTGCTCATTGACCAACTCGAGACAGATGTTGCATCTTCTTCTTCACATTCTAACGTCACGGTGGAACAACGTCCGCAACGTGCTAGCAGTAGAATGGCAAGTAGCCCCAGCAGCAGGCAGTGTGGCAGAAGCGTACTGGGTGACATTTTTCACTTTTTTTTTTACCACCTCACCAACGCCTGCAAAGCAGCATTCAGACACACCGAGACCGCCTTAGGAGCATGGTCCATGACTACCTGCGGATCAACAACGATGTTTTTTGGACGGTCTGGACCCATTCAACTTCTGGGTGTCCAAAATGGATGAATGGCCTGAGCTTGCTCAACACGCCATACAAATTTTATCCTGCCCGGCAGCCAGTGTTATGTCATGCACCTTCAGCACAGCTGGCGGGGTGATAACTGACAAACGTATCTGTCTTTCAACTGAGAATGTGGATTGTTTGACATTTATCAAAATGAATTAAGTGTGCATCTCTGATGATTTTGCTGCCCTGGTTGCTGATGTCACCGACTGGTAACTAGTAATAAGAGTAATGCCGTATTGACACCCCTGACAGTAGCAGCTTGTTAGATTAGTTAGGGGGGAGGTTATAGCAAGCTTAGGAAATCATAGACGGCAGTAGTTAGACATTTTTATATTGCTGGCTGCATCTTTATTCTGAGTGCCCAAAAGTTCATTTCTGCTGTTTTGGAGGTACAGCTATTGCAGTAGACACCATAAGCATCTCTGCTATACAAAGTAATCGCTTTCAAATTCTGGTTGCTTGCAGCAAATTTTATTGAGAGTCTAAAAGGTCATTTTTGCTGGTTTGGTGGTCATGCTACTGTAGAAGACACCGTTAGTAAATGTCCTATAGAAAGAAATCTATTTCTGTTTCTGCCAAACAGTTCTACTTTGGTTTCATCTGACCATATGACATTCTCCCAGTACTGTTCTGGATCATCCAAATGCTCTCTAGCAAACGTCAGACGGGCCCGGACATGTATTGGCTTAAGCAGGGGGACATGTCGTGCACTGCAGTATCTGAGTCCCTGGCGGCGGAGTGTGTTACTGATGGTAGCCTTTGTTACGTTGGTCCCAGCTCTCTGTAGGTCATTCACATGGTCCCCCTGTGTGGTTCTGGGTTTTTTGCTCACCGTCCTTGTGATCATTTTGACCCCACAGGGTGAGATCTTGCATGGAGCCCCAGGTAGAGGGAGATTACCAGTTCTCTTGTATGTCTTCCATTTTATGATTATTGCTCCCACAGTTGATTTCTTCACACCAAGCTGCTTGCCTTTTGCAAATTCAGTCTTCCCAGCCTGGGGCAGGGCTACAATTTTGTTTCTGTTGTCCTTCTACTGCGCTTTGGTCTTCTCCATAGTGGAGTTTGGAGTGTGACTGTTTGAGATTGTGGCACATGGTAACTGACAGGAGCCCCATTTCACTTTTTGCACCAGGGCCTAAGAACTTCGAGTTACGCCTCTGCTTGCAAGCTTTGTACATGTGATATATGTGGTGGCAGCAAGATCATCCCAACGGGGAACATGGAGGTTCAGCTTTCAGGGGCGTAGTTATAGGGGGTGCAATATTTCTCGAGTTTGACAAATTATTCTCTTTCAAGATCTGTAAGCCTTGTTACACATGCTTAGTGTGCGAGGACCAGTCTTACGAATAAATTAAAATGTCATTCAGATAAACAACCATGCAACAACCATTTAGTTCTCGGAAAGTGTCATTCACCAGGTTCTGAAAGACTGTGGGAGTATTGAATAACCCAAAAGGCGTGAACAGATACTCAATATGGCCCTCTAGGGTATTAAAAGCGTTTTCCACTCATCACCCTTTTTGATACAAATCTGGCTATAAGTTAATAGGTAATAGGTTTTTGTTTCCCAATTTATGTCTGGTTAGTTAAAGACACCCATACTAACATTATGGGTGACATTAATAACCTAATATTATGAGTAGCCGCCTCATCAGTGTTAGAGGAGTACGTCTTCCATGGGGTCTGTTATATTTGGTGTCCTATAGCAGAACCCTAGTAGAATTTTATTATTACCCCATGTATATCTACCCATAATGACTCTTCATGCTCATTTCCTGTATCTATAGCTTCCCACTGTGTTGGCTTCAGATGGGATTTTACAAAAAGGAATATACCTCTGCCCTTCTAGTTTTTATGATCTCTTCTAAATAAACTGTAACCCTGTAAATTAAACACTCAGTCGTAACTCTTGTGCAACCATGTCTCGGTTATCCCACTATGTCATATTTTTCTACAACAATAAGTAATTCTAATTCATGTATTTTGTCTGTGAGATTCCTGGCATTGATCAGCAGGCAATTGTGAGATTTTTGGGGTTTTTCATTGTTTTAACCCTGACCTTATTAACTATTACTACTCCCTCCCTCTACTCTTTCCCCTGCTTTATTACTAATTCCTAGCTCTCCATATTCACACTATATGTGTAGTTGTCCTCCCCCATAGTCCCTAGTTTAAATATTCCTCCAACTTCCTGGCCAGTTTGCCCCCAACACAACTGCACCCTCCTCATTTAGGTGCAGCCTGTCCCTAGCATAGAGGCTGTAGCTAAGACAGAAGTCATCCCAGTTCTCTGAAAACCCTAATCCCTCTTTCCTACACCAATTTTTTTAGCCACTTACTCACCTCTTTAATTTCCCGCTGCCTCTCTGGTGTGGCCCGTGGTACAGGTAGTGTTTTTGTAAATATTACCTTAGAGGTCCTTGCCTTCAGCTTTTGGCTTAAGTACCTGAAATCATTTTTAAGGACACTCCACCTACCTCTAACTTTGTCATTGGTGTCAGTGTGGACCATGACCGCTTGATTCTCACCAGCCCCACCTAGCAATCTGTCAACCCGATCCATGATATGTCCAACTTGGGCCCCAGGTAAACAACAAACTGTTCGACAATCCTAGTCTTTGTGACAGATTTCCCTGTCTGTTCCCCTAGTAATGGAGTCCCCAACTAAAAGCACCTGTCTAGCCAGCCCTGCACTCCTTTTTCCCCATCTTACTAGAGCAGACAGGGGTAGTGTCTTGCTATAGGAGTGCTATTTCTGAACTGAGATCGCCCTCATCTGACAATCTTGCAAATTGGTTGGGTTGTGCCAGATCAGGACTAGCCTCCCTGACACTTTTCTCTCTACCCTTCTTTCTGTTACCCAGTTAGCTGCCTCATATCCCTGCATCTCCATGCTACCATCCTCCCTAGTATCTCCCCGAGCAAGTGCTTGCTCAGTGAGCAGCAAACTCGCTTCCAAGTTGCCAATGGATCTCGGCGTTGCCACGTGCTTATTTAGATCCAGGATCCGGGCTTATAAATGAGCAGTGTGCACACATCTCGCACAGCAGAATGAACCGTCAATGAACTCAGGGGGATATTACAAAAAGAGAGA
Source organism: Phyllomedusa bahiana (assembly GCA_025379985.1). NCBI lineage: Eukaryota > Metazoa > Chordata > Amphibia > Anura > Hylidae > Phyllomedusa > Phyllomedusa bahiana. The sequence continues at coordinate 29,657 of JAODAL010004060.1, read as the reverse complement.
GATACAGATATACATCCCTTCAGTTTATAGGTAGGTATATAGGTCCCCTGTGCAAGCTGCGTGATGAAATTCTCACGCCACCTGTGCCGTATGCTTTGGAGGGTCACAGGCCTGGCTCCCTGCTGCTCGGTAGCCTTTAACTGTATGTGCATCTTAAGGATATGATAGGTCCTGATTGATGACCAATTGAAGGACAGATAATACAACTGGTAACTAGTGATGAGTGATTAGTTAAATCATCGTCTTCAAAACAATTACCGATTTTGGGAACAATCTCGGCAATGTACGATCTTCAATGATGATTCATCGTCGATTACCATTAAAGTCTATGGGAGAGCAAGACTAGGTTCATTTTTACTCCAAAACGGGTGAGGTGAAGCTGGAATTAACATCCACAACAGTAAACTGTTGTCTTAGTCAAGACAATTAGGCTATAAGAATCACAGAAAAAAATTCACAGGCTAAAATCATTCATTCCGTTCAATGGCTAACCGAAAAGATGAGGACCGCGCAGCCACAGCAGGTACAGCGGTAGCAGCTGCTACGGGACCCCTTTGACACAAAACAAGACACCGGTATTTGAAAATGGCACATGGTAACTGGCAGGAGACCCCTATCACTTTTTGACCAACTACTTGTCATATATGTGGTGGCAGCAAGAACATCCCAATGGGGAACACCGAGGTTCAGTTGGCAGGGCCCTAGGTAGAGTGGGTGTGGTGAGAGCCAGGGCTGCCGTCAGTCATCTATTAACTGTTTCATGGTCACATGCAGCTAAATCAAATGGGGCGCCCACCCATTACTACTTCCTATTTTTAACATATCACTGAGCCCCTTTTTGATTAGGGCCCTGACAGGCATACTGCCCTATTGGCACCCTTGGAATCCATTTTAAAGTAGCCTGACCCCAAAACCAGCAAAAAATGCCCTTATAGACCCTCAAAATGAAAATTTGCAATAAGAAATTGGCTATTTAAAAAACAAATCGACCTTCTGCTATGGCTACTTGCAATTCTACTGCTGGCACATTGCTGACGTTATTCCATTGTGACATTAGAAGGTGAAGAAGAAGCAACAGATGTCTCCAGCTGGTCAACAAGGCCTGTCTCAAATTCCTGCATTCTACTGTCAAATTTAGTGGTTTGAAGGAAATTGCTGACTTTTGAATTGGAACGTGGATCAATGAGTGTGGACACCCAGTAACCGCTGTTCATTTGGGCCTTGAAGCGTGTGAAATAAGCTTTTTTTCAATCAGACCTTTATTATAGGTTTCTTTTACAGCGGCATGACCCCAAAACCTACACAGATGCTCTTAGGGACCCTCAGAATACAAATTCTCACTAAGAAATTGACTACTTCAAACAAGATTTTTTCCAATGCTGCTGCTGCTACAGCTACTTGCCATTCTACTGCTGGCACGTTGCTGACTTTTTCCACAGTGACATTAGAACGTGAAGAAGATACAATAGATGTCTCCAGTTGGTCAATGAGCCCTGTCTCAAACTCCTGCATTCTACTGTCAAATTAAGTGGGTTGAAGGAAATTGCTGACTTTTGATTTGGAATGTGAATCAAGGAGAGTGGACACCCAGTAACCGTTGTTCAATTTGATTGCCTTTAGGCATGTGAAATTTGAAATCAGTATGTGAAATTAAGTTTTTTTTAAATACGACCTTTACTATTGGTGTCTTTTACAGTGACCTGACCACCAAACCAGCCAAAATGCCCTTACTGACCATCAGAATAAAAATCGGCGGAAGAAATTCATATTTCAAACAAGAGTTTTCTGAATATGACATTGAGTATTGCTATCTTTTACAGCAGCAAGACCACAACAGCAGCAAAAAAGACCTTTTGGAGACTCAATAAAATTAGCAAGAATAAGAGTATGTGAATTAAAGGGGTTGTCTCACTACAATGATTACCTTTCAACATGTTGGGAACACTAAATAAAGATGTTTTCCAAATATATTGCGTTCATTTTTTTTTTGTTAAAGAGCTACAAGTGATTTTATCACCTTCTGTGCTCTCTCTGGTTCACCAAGTGACTGACCTGTGTACTTTTCCCCCCTTGCTGTTTGTTCTATCTGATAGCAGGGAGTGAGGTCATCACACAGGTCGAGCAGCACAAAACTTCGGACAGTGAGAGCTTGTTTGTTATCTGATCTTTCAGACAAAAGCCAGTAACTACTGCTGTTTACTTTAACTCAGCTTCCCTGGTCCTGACAGCATGAGATTTATCTAATTAGCAGAGGTCTGAATACATGGAGCGCATATGCTAATTACAGACAGCTTGACCAGGAAGTGACAAAGCAAAGCAGCATTATTTCATTCATGCATCCTATGAAACTTTGAGATGAGACAACACCTTTAAGCTTTTTTTCAATACAACCTTTACTATTGGTGTCTTTTACAGTGACCTGACCACCAAACCAGCCAAAATGCCCTTACTGACCATCAGAATAAAAATTGGCAGAAGAAATTCATATTTCAAACAAGAGTTTTCTGAATAGGACATTGAGTATCGCTGTCTTTTTTTAAAAACAGCATGACCATAATACCAGACAAAATGCCCTTGTGCACACTTCCTATAAAATTTACACGAGGAAATGAAACGGTTGACAAGGAGGTCCAGATGACGCAGCAATGCTGACAGTCGGGCCGAAGCAGTGTGCAAATGCCAGAAGTGTGAGCTAAGACCTCGAGCCTTCCTCAGAAGACAGTCAAGACATGGGTAGCGCTTGACAAATTTCTGCCTATACGAGAGCGCTTGCCTCTCCATGTGAACTTCGAAAAAGTCTGAGGTAGCACCATTACATCCTTATGCTTAAGCAACAATGGAATATTTTGCAATGGATGTTGTCACATAAACTTGTCGTGAATGAGCTCAAGTAGTTCAGGTTCCTTCCTGTGAGTGCGGACTAAGTGAGCTTCACTTGGAAACGCTGGTTGACGCTCCAGCTCCACCCAGGTGCCCTTTTCCTTGGCTTCCTTTTTCTTCCTCTCGTTTTCCTGGACGCGCTGGAGGAAACTCTCTCTGCTCTTGGGGTGGCGAATGTGCTCCACACAAACGTTGATTCTTCTGGCAGGGGTTTTACCACTGATGTGCTTGTTCACAATTATACCAACAGCATGCTGTTTAACATTGTAGATCCTGGCAGTATTGCCATGATAGCATTTAGGTGGCATGTCTTTTTCTATGGTGCCCATACCCTTAATGTGCATAATGTCACCTTTCTTGTAGATGCGCATGTATGTTGAGAAAGGCAGAGGGCCGATGACCGGAGTACTGCCCTGTTTGCACCCCTGGCACCCCTTTCATAGTAGCCTGACCCCAAAACCAGCAGAAATGCCCTTCTGGACACAGAGAATATGATTAGCAGGAAGAAATTAGTATTTGAAACAAGATTTATTTGAATAGAATCTTGAATATCACTTTTTTCCAGCTTCATCACCCCAAAAGCAGCAAAAATGACCTTTTCAACACTCAATTAAATTAGCAAGAATAAGAGTTTTTTTAAAAATTTTTTTTTACCATAGGACCTGGATTATAGCTGTTTTTTTACAGCACCATAACCCCAAAAGCTTGAAAAATGACCTTTCGAACACTCTTAAAAATTGTGACATAGAAATGCCTGTTAGAACATTTTTTACCATAGGACCTGGATTAAAGCTGTTTTTTTACAGCACCATAACCCCAAAAACTGGAAAAATGACCTTTCGGACACTCTTAAAAATTGTGAAGAAGAAATGCTTGTTAGAAACAACATTTTTTTACCAAAGGACCTGGATTATAGCTGTTTTTTTACAAAAACCAGGGCCCCCCAAAGCCTTTGACACTGCAAAAAATTTTTTCATGAAAAAAAATAGAAAATTTTGGGGAAATAAGGGTTTTTTTTCCAGCCAAAATCTTTTTAATTTTGGGTTTGTTTTTTACAGTCTCCAAACCCCGCCAAAACCAGAAAAAATGCCCTTTTTGGAAACATTTCGGGAATTACAATTTGCAGTAAGAAATGAGCTTTTTGGGAAAAAATTTTTTTTGAAGAGGATTATTTATTTTTCAAGAGGAATGTAAAATTTAAAAACCGGGTATTTAATCTGTGCCCTCAGCAACTGGGCAACATAACCCAAGAGACCCCTCCCGATTCATTTGAAAAAAAAGCCCAAATCGACCCAAATTTCTTCGGTGGAAAAGAAAGGTTTAGGTTTGTCTTTTTTTAAAACCCCCCCCAGCTGTGCTGAAAGCCCCGTAAAATTAAGCGGGTGCTGGGAAAGGAAAAACACTTTAAAGGGGCCTTGCCCGAGAAAAAGCTGGGCCATTCATCCATTTTGGATCCCCAGAAGTAAATTTTGGGGGTTACGGAACATTAAAAAAACATCGGTGTTTTGAGCCCCAGATAGGTCGTGGGACCATAAATTTTAAATTTGGTTTTCTGTGTTTTCGGATTTGTGCCCCTAAAAAATTTAAAACGTTGGTGAGGGGGGTAAATAAGGATTCCCAAGAGATAAACCCATTAGGCTTTCTGCCCCAATGCCGCTCCCTTCCCTACGGGTTTCTTGCCCCCTCTATGCTGTCCGTTGTTTGACTTTGTTCCCCCCTTTGACAGAACGTGAAACCCAGACGCAACAGATGTCTCGAGTTGATCAAAAAGACAAATCCCCCGATTCCTGCATTTGCTGCCCAATTTGTTTTGGGTGGAAACCGGGGAAAAGTGCTTTTTTCCCCCTTTTAGAAAATTTAAAAATAAAAGGGGAAGGGTGGCCCACCAGTAAACTTTTGTTCATTTTGTTTGGCATGGATCTTTTTGGGCGAAAATGGACCCCATCCAAAGCTTTTAAATAGAGAGATGAAACCCGGGTTGCCCCCAAAAGCCTGGGGTCGGGGGCCCAAAAACCCGTTCTTCCTCTTTTTCCCTTCCTCGCCTAAAAAATTCCGTGCCCCTTTTTTCCCAAAAAGGAAAGGGAAAATGGGTCCCGGCCCCGGTGTCCAGCTATCCCTTTCTTTCCTCCTACCCCTTCCACCTCCTCCGCCGGTAAAACAAAGCCCTGACTTCCCTCGTGCGGAAACCTTGAGAGCTTAAGCGCCGCCCCCCCCTGCTACCAGCCCTGGCCCCCCGGAACCCCGTTTAACAAAAAACCTAAAAAAGTTGGGAAATCTGTGGGCCCTTCTTGTTTCTGACACCCCAAAGTAAAAGTCTGTGCCCGCCTTTCCTCCTTTAAATGTTTGGGACCTGCTTTTTCCCAGAGTGTTAAAAACGGGTTTCCCAAAAAACTGAATTCACCACAAATGGTCCCTTGCTGTTTGGGGGTTTCCATTGCCCCCTCACTGACCTATTTTGGGGGGCCCTTTCTTAAAAAACTCGCAAGGTTGGTGCAAAACGTCTTTCACCTTGCCTAAACCTCTCTAGGGGCTAAAAACACCCTGAGTTCCCCCCACCACGTTGTGGGGAAATGTGTATTTCCCTTTACTGCGAAATTGGCATTACGCTCCCTACCAAAAATTCGCTGTGGAGGGGGGAAATTTCCCAAAAGCGTGTTTGCCAAATCAAAAATTTGGGGCGGTTGCGGGGGGCCAAAAATGACGCGGGAAAGCGGGCCCCACCCGGGGGACAAAGCGGGGTTGCAAAACTTGGAAGTGTGAGCTCAAAATTTCGACCCCTTTTCAGCAAGAAACCCCAAGCCCCGATTTTAGGTTTTAGAAATTTCTGGACGAAAAGGGTTTCTTTGAGTGTCCCGGGCCAAAAGGGGTTTGTGCCCCCAGCAACCGTTTTTAAGGGCGGCCCGTTGTCTAACAAACCCCCTTCCCTTTGGCCCCCGGTTCTTATAAACCCCCACCCCACTCCCTTCCGGTTTCTCATTGAAACAGAGCTTCCACAGCTCTTGACCTGTGTTTTGGGCCCGGTTTCCCAAAAACCCCATTAATTTCAAACAACCCTGGTTTTCCCCTTGGCAATGTTTGCCCCCCGGGTGGCCCTTTGGGCGAAAAGAAACCCCTCCCCACCTTTCCTGTAGTGTGGATAAATGCCGCTGACCCTTGAGAGCCCCATCTCACCGAGACAAAAAACCCAAACCCTAAACCCAGTGAGCGGTCAAAATAGATGTAGTGGGGCCCTTTAAACCCGGGGTTTACAAATTCCATGTAATCGGGGGTTTTGAGGGGACTTCGCCCGGCCCAAAAATTGAGCCAACACCCCTGGGATTTTATTTGGGCCAAATTGGTTGGCCAGGGAAAGGGGTTTGGTTTTTGGGGAAAAAAGGAAAATGCCCTGTTTAAGCACCTTTTAGAAATTGGGGGGAAGGAAAGGGGCCCCATGATGCGGCAAAACCCCCATCTGGGGCCCAAGGGGGAAAAAGGCCAAAACTTTTCCCCAAAGGGCCAAAAGCTGACAATGCCGCCCTTTCAGGTTTTTTGGGCTTTTTGTGAGGGTTTGGGGGTTTAAAGCTAAATTTCTTTTTCCCCAAACCCCTGCTACACAAAAGTCTGGTTTGCTATTTTGGGCCCGCGGTGTGTGGCAATTTGGGGGCCTGAACCCTTTCCCTCATGAAAAGCGGGAAATGGGCAAAGAAGAAAAAAAATTGGTCTTGGAAGTGGCGGAAAGGAGAACGAAGGTGTCACAGTGGTTAGAAGTCTGGGCCCCTGTGTGGAAATTTTTTCTCCAATTGTTTCCCTCCCTTTTAAATTTCCTTTTGGCATTTACCCATTTGAAACATTTATGTTATGTGGTGGTTAAACACTTTGATTTTTCCCCCTTACTGATCCCGTTGAGGGCAAAACCCGGGGCCTTTTTGCCCGGAAAATCGGCAAATTTGGGGGCCCCTTGAACGATAAAAGGTCGGGGGCCTTACAGGCCCCCTTTGGACCTTTTCAACGGCGAAAAAGCAAAGTAGAGGTTTTTTCTGCTCCCAAACCACGGTTTCAGGCTGGGGGAAACTAAATCTGGGCGGACTTGTGGGGCCCCCCCTCCCCTTTTTTTGGGGGCCGGCCCATCCCGGGCACTACCTATCCTTTTGAGGGGGCTCGAAAGGGCAAAATGCTCCCTAAAAAGGGAACCACTTTGGGGATCCGAAAATGTCATTACCCAAAACAATAAAATAAATCATTGGTGTCTTCCCGGCCCTGCCAGTCTACACCCTGAAGCTGGGGCTAAAAGCCAAGGACTGAAGATGTTCCCAACCCCGCTCAGATTTTTTCCCCATTTAAACCGGTTTCCTTCTCCTCTGTGGCATCGACCGTTTGGGCACCCAGGCAGCCCAAAAACTTCCCCCTTTGGCCTCTTGATTTTTGGGAAGGGCCTTCGGGCCCCCAAACCCGGATTTTTGTCATCAAAGGGGCTCTTAAGATTTTGGGAAATTGCCCAAAAGTGGTTATTTTTTTGGGTTTTTGACATTTGGGATCCCTTTTTTTTCAGGAGGGCCCGGACCCCTGGCGATGAGGGGATGTATTTTTTGGCCCCAAATGGGGTTGGGAGGACAGAAGGTAAAACCCCCTGGATGCGGTTTGGCTTTAAACCAAATAAAAGTACAAATTTGGCTTTTTGCCCCTTTTATTACTTAGATTAAAGGTTTAAAACTGACAAAAACCCGAGGGGATGACGGATTTGACTGCTGAAACCCTGAGGGTTTGAGTTTTCCCTTGCAGGTTGTTGGAGCACGGGGAAGGAAAGGGGCCTCTTTCTCGTTCCTCTAGCCCCCCTTGTCCCTCCCCCCCTTTTGTTTCGCTTTACCCCTATAGTTCCCCTCCATTTTCAGAAAAAAAAAATCAGTGAATGAGCGTTCCCTTTGACTACCCTCATCGGGCCAAAAACCCTGTTTTAATCGGCAATTTTCAATAAAGATACCGGGAAATAGTCGATAATAGATTATCCCCCGATGCCCTTAAAAGTCTATGGGGGGGAGAGAAAAAAACCCCTTAATTTTTTAACCCCCAAAAAACAGGGCGGGGAGAAAGCTGGAAAATTAACATCCAAAACCCCAGTCAAATGGTACGTGCTAATCTTAGGCAAACCAAAATTTTTGGGTTTTATAAAAACCCTCCGAAAGAAAAAACTCGGGACCTTTTAAATACCCCTGTCTTCCCACCACCGCGGGTTTTTAAAACCTGCTTGACCCAAATAAAAAGTCCCAAAAGGCCCAGTATGATTTAAACCATAATTTTACCTTAAAAAATGGCATTGAATATCCTGTCCGGTTAAAGGCAGCTTTGAGCCCCAAACCCTGCAAGCCCCCAGATTTAAAAAGTCCCCGGAAAAAAGGGTCTTTCAACCATTTTAGTTAAATTTGGAATTGACTTTTACCCCGTCCTGTACCGAAATTTTATGACCTTTAAAACCCTTGTTGCCCCACAGTTTAAAAAAAGTGCGGGAAAAAGGGGAGTCTTTCGCACCCTTTTTTTGTTGAATGGAAAATTGACTAAAACCTGTCCTAAAAACCGCAGTATGGACCAAAAAACCTGTCTGCCCCCCCAAATTAAAAGTGCTGGAAAAAGGAGTACTTTCAAACCACTATTTTAGGGGAACCCGGGGAATTGCCCTTACCTGTCCGGGGAACCCGAAAGTTACACTTTAAAAACCTGTCGGCCCCCCAAAAAAAAAAAGTGCCGGAAAAGGAGTTTTTGAACCCCCATTTTAGTTTAAATTTGGACATTGACAATACCTGCCCTGGGCAAAAGCATGACCCCCAAACCTCCCAATCCCCCCCACATTTAAAAAAATTTTGTCGGAAAAAGGAGTCTTTTAAACCCCAAACCTTTTTTATTTTTCCCCTGGAAATTAAACTATCCCCTTTTCTGGGCCCCCGGCATGCCCCCTAAACCTTTTTGGGACCCACGATCCCCAAAGTGCCACTATGTATTTTGTACAGTGACCCCTCTTTTTAGTATTTTTTTTTGGAAAACTGAATTTGTTTACAAAAATTTTAAATTTAGGAAGTTTTTTTTATATTTTTTACATTTTTTATCTTTTTGCTTTTTTTTCAAGTGTTAAAAAACGTAAAAAAATACACTCCCCCCCTTTGCAGTTTTTAAAGGTTTATTTTTTTTTCTGTCCAAACCTGGAAAAACAGAAGGCTGGCTGTTTCGAAAGGGCCGCGGGTACGGCTTTGCAGGTCTTTTCCAAACTGGCGGAAGGAGAAGGGGGTGGGAAATGGGGTTCTTTGGTGGTGGGTGGTACTCGGGCAAACGGGGGAAATGTAAAGCGGAGGTGACCCCTAAATCCATGATTTTGAGGGGAAAAAGGGGGCAGTGAGGAAACCTTTTGGGGTGGCGGAGGAGGCGGAGACAGGGGGTGTGCCCAAGTGGTTGGGGGCCCCGGGGCCGTCGGTCGGGTTTTTTTTTTGGCTAAGTGTTGCCTCCTTTTTAAACCCATGCTTCGTTTTGCATGTGCTGGCCATGTTGGTGGGGGTTTTAAAAACCTAAGGTTCTTGCCCTTACTTTTTGGGGTTCACGGAAAAAAGGGGGAAATATGACATCGCTGGGTGAATCAAAAAGGGTTGCTCAAAGGGAAGGCCCGGGCCCTTGAGGGTCTGGCCCCTTTTTGGGATGGCGATAAACGAGGAGCGGGGTTTGGGTTACCGTGGCTGGGGGGAATCATATCACCCCGGATTTCTCCCGACCCCCCTCTCCCTTTTTTGGGGCGGGAAAAACCCCGTACTGAAACTACCCACCCCCGTCTTCCTCCTTCTTTCCCAGTGTTGAAGCGGCTCGCAGCAAATTTGTGAAAAGCCCCAAGTTGGATTGAAATGATGTCCCTCATCATTCACAAACAGGTGAACTTCGTCGTTGACTTTTTCTGCCCCTCCAGGAGGGGGGGGGGGGTACAAGAAAAGAGGGCTGCAAGGCTTTTGCCCGGGAAACCCCCCGGGGATTTTTCCCGGTTCCTTCTCCCCCTTTTGGATTGGCATCGTAAAACTGGGCGTCAGAGCAGAAAAAATCACCCTTTCTTTGGCCCCCCCTTGATTTTTTAAAACCTTCCCTTCGGGCCCCCAACACTTTTTGTCATCAAAAAGGTTTCGGGGAAAAAGGGTTTATCCAAAAGTGGTGGGTTTCCAAAGTTGACATTTGGGCTTTTCGGGGGTTGGACGGATGTTTTGGATGACGACATATTGTGGCCGGGGAACGGGAAAAACCCCTAGGAAAGGGAAAAATCCCGGATCCCGGGTTGCATTAAATCGAAAAGAATAATTGGCGCCCCTTTGTTATTTGAGATTCACGGGGCCCCGGGCCCCGCAAACCACAGGCCCTGGGGTTTCCTGAAAATGACAAATCCGGGGGAAATGCGTGTTGTGCCAGCTATAAAGGGCACCACTTTTTCTTTTTCCCTTACCTCCATGTCTCCCCCCCTCTTTGGGGTTACCACCTAAAATTTTTGGGCCTCCATGTTCAGAAATAAAAAAATTTGGAAAAGGGTAGGGAAAAGGATTTTTGGGAAAATTTCTCTTATTAAAAGACGGAAAATTCACAGTTTTCCCTAAAAACCTCACTTTAAAAACAAAATTGCTGGATTTAAAAAAAAATTTGCAAAAAGAATCAAAATAACAAAGTTTTGCTGACCAAAAGTGAAAAAAAATTACCCTTTTCTAAAAATGTTTACGGATAAAAAAAAAAGGTTTTTTTGGGCACCTATCAGTAAAAAATGTGGTGATACAAATTTTGCTGGATTAAAATTTAACTGCAAGGTAAAATCAATAAAACCAAAAGGGTTTTTTCCGCCCAAAAGTAAAAAAAAAACCACGTATCAAAAATTTTGTAAAATGTTAAAAAAAAAGGTATTTTTTGGAAACCCTATAAACCCTTTGTGGTGAATACAAAATTTGCTGTATTTCTAAATTTAAGTGAAAAGGAGGTTTTTTAAACAAAGCCTGGAAAGGGGAAAAAAATTGAAAAAGAACACCTATTGAAAATGTATTACGGGAAAATTTAAAAATTTTGGAGTTTTGCCCTTTCAAATAGCCCTGCAGTTACTAAAAAAAGATTCTTGTTTTTCCTAATAAAAGGCCCTTTTGGCAATTTTCTCAAAAAAAAAATTTTTTGGCTGTAAAATACCCAGTACCCTTTAAATTAGAGCTTGGGTCTGTTTTCGCACCGCGGGGGGCCCCCCCAACCGGGATCCCCCCGGACTTTTACAGCGGGTAGATGCTCCTTTAAAATTCTTGCCTAATACCCAAAAAAAAATCGGGAAAAAATTTTTCCCTCTGATCAAAATTATTTCTTTTTAAGGTCCCCCCCCCCCCCCCCCCCCCAAAGCAAAAAGTAGAGCTGTCTTGTGAATAAAATAAAAAAAATTTTGTTTGAGCTGTTTTTAACAGGGGCCAGGGGAAAACCGCTCCCTCTGTATGAGCGTTCGCAGACATAAATCAGGAACGGAAGGACTTTTTCTAGGGTTAAAACCATTAAGGTCAATGTGATTTTTCCCCCACCCAAATCGCAAACCCTTCCACATCCCCCGTAAATGAGTCGCACACACATCTCCCCCCTGCTCTATTCTGTAAGCTGATTTGCTGGCCCCCAAAATGCCCGGGGAAGGGGCGAAAAGGGCCCCGATTTTTAAAAGATTTACAAAAGATTTTAACCTAAATTATCCCCGGGGTTCTAGGAAAAATATTGACCCAACGTAAAAAACCGTCCCCAAATTTAAAACTTTGTCGGTTTAAAAAAATCGTTTTCAACCCCAAAATAAATATTTAAAAAAGGTCTGGGAAGTTTTTTTTTACAGTCTTTTATTAAAAAACTGTACTGCAAAGATAGAAAAAACCACAGGTGCTTTTAAATCCCTCAAATTTTTCCAATGCCAATTAGGTTTTAGAAAAAAGAATTTTTTCCCCAATAGAATATTGTGAAATTGTGGGTCTTGGGGTTTTAAAAACCGTAAAACAAATTAAAAACCGTGTTTTTTCCCTTTCAGCCCCCCTGACCATTTAAAAATGCAAATTTGGAAATTTTGGCAATTGCCCTTTTTTTTATACAGATTATCTACCCCAAATTTATTATTTTAATAACTTTTAAAATTACCTGAAAACCGGGGGTTTGAATAGAATTTTTTTCTAATTGGAAATTTTTCAAATTTAAATGTGGAACTTTTCCCCCCGGAACAAAACCAAAAAGGAAAGTAAAAAAATTTAAATTTTTTTTACCGAATTATCAAAAGGGAACTGCGGTTTTTTCCCTTTACAACTGAAAAATCATGGCTAGAAATAGAAATTTTTTTTCTAGGGGAATTATGGAGTAAATGTGGTCTTTTCCAAAAAATTTGAAAAACCAGGAGTAAAAAGGGGAATATTTTTCAAACTATTCCCCTAAAACATGTAGTTTTTGAAAACAATTTGGGGGGTAGAAAATTTAGAAAAAATTTTATAAAGGAAAAACCTAAAAAAAAAGGGGTTTTTTCTGAAAACCAGGGGGGACAATTAAAATTTTAAAACAGTGATTTGGTGAATGAGATCCTACCCCCACCCCATGTTGCGTTTTTCTCCCCCTTCTTGCTTTTGCGTGTTTTGGGCTGGCCACCAAAATTCCCATAAAAGGGGCCAAATTTTGGGGCCCCGATTTGAATCTGTGTTTAAATGTTTAAATTGAAAAGGATTTTAAAAAAAAAATTTTTTAAATCTGGGAAAACCCAACGTTAATTTTGAAAACCCTTTTGCCCAAAATTTCATAACTTTTCTACGATTTGAATGTTTAAAACTTACTGGAAAACCCAAAAAACCCCGGGATGGGAATTTCCAATTTTCAAGGTACTTTCTTTTATCATCAGTTGTTGTCGATCCCTTAATTTGGACCTTTTTGGAAAAAGGGCCCTGAAGGGAAAATAAAATTCAAAAGCGAGAGAATGGGAGAAAAGGCTTAGAATAGGAAATTTTGGGTTTCCTCAAATCCAGTTCCACGGGGATTTTAAATTTGGATATTGATGATTTTTCGTTTTAAAAAAAAAGGTTTTTGTTTCAATATTAACCCCATATTTTTTTTTTGGGGCCCATCAATTTACGTTTTTTTTGGGGTTTTATTAGGGAATCTGTTTGTTGCTTTATAAGAAGTTTATAGGGTTTTTATGTTCATTTAAAAGTGTACTTTTCCCGGTTAGTTTTCCCGATGCACTTTGCCCCCATGGACACTTAATTTAAAAATTTTTTTTTTTTTGACATGTGACCCCTAAATTTTTTTCGGGGGAAGTTAGCCCCTTTTTTGTAGGATGTGATATGATGGGGCCCTTTAAAAATTAGAAGAAAATTTAATTAGAAAATTGATGGGGAAAAAAATTGAAAATTTTTGGACTGTACTTCTTTTAGTCTGTCTTGCCCCAAATAGATGGAGATTCGATGTCAAGCTTTTTTAAACCTGGTCCCCTTTGGCCCCTACGTTTAAAAAAGCATTTTTGGTTTGTTTTTTAAAAAGGTCCCAAATATTTGTTATCATTTCCTTAAATATGCTTAAGTGTAGCGATACATTTTTTGAAGCAAAACATCAGGTTTCAGGTGTATTGGAGGAAGTGACTTCTGCTGATTCACATATGCTGACCAGTAGGCTTTTTCAGAGAGAGGCTTATTGAATTTTTACAATGGAATCACGGTCGTCTGAAGGGTTAAATGGGAAGTTTAGTCTTAAATATTTTCTATAAATAAAGGTCTCATTGATTTTTTTAAATTTTGTATAAAATTTCAATGTGATTTTTGAAATATTTCAGTCTTTTGGGTTTAATAAGTACCCTACGGCCCTTTTGTATCTTTACTTTTGGTGCAATAAATAGTATGGATTTAATTAGTAATCATTCGTGCTGCCATAAAAGGAGCTCTGGATACTCACCTGACATGATTGAGAAAGAAAGTGTTCACCTCTAAAACATTGCGGTGTCCCGCATTTTGTCCCGCCGGTCGCTCCTTACTTGAATTTCTTCTGATGGATTTAATTTTTGTATGAAAAACACAAAATTTGGGGGGGTTTGAATTTTTGGCAAAAAATTTTTACTTTAAAAGGCCAAATACAGCTTTATTGAAACATTTTTTTCCTTTTTTTAAAGGGAAAGGGAAATGAAGTAAAACATGATTTTATTTGCAACTATTTTTGTAGTCATACTATTTGATTGCACTACTTGCAGCCTATGTCATGGCTGACACAGTAGTACATGTGCTGCCTTCATGCTGCAGCGTAAACATATGCTGTAGGGTGGATAGTGGTTATGCCAAAATATGGTATCTGCTAAAAACATCTTTTAAGGAAGTGACTCAAGTCTTTCTGTTACCTGAGGTGGGAGTTAAACTAGTCTTCCCACAATTATCAGTTCTTTTTCTGTAATTAATAGAATACAGTTGTAAGAAAAACCATTCTGTGCCCAGGTCCAAAAACATTCTTTAAAGCTGTTAAGTTGTCCCTGTATGAAGTAGCATTTCGTCAGGGACTGCCACACTTTTCAGTTTTTTAATTTGCAAAGATTTGTAAAAGCACGCATCCTTTACTTTACACTTCACAAATACTTGCTACTTTGTGTTGCTCTATCACATAAAATATCGATAAAATGCATTTACGCTTGTGGCTGTAATGTTTAAAAATAAAGAAATGTTTGAGGGATAGAAATACTTTTGCAACCCACTGTATGTAGTAAATTCCATTAAAGTATAACTTGATACCTGTTCCTCGGCTGTATTTTTCTATTGCCCTGGATCAATAGCTTTTTAGTAAAAAAGTAACCCTTCAATGCATCAAAACTTTTCTGTACGTCATGGTGCAGTGCCTGTTAACACACCATGTAAACATCACGGTGATTGTGCGAGCATGCACGATCGCTTCAGGAGCTTGCCGTTGATTGAGAACTGGGCTCCTGCAGTTGTGGCCGGGAGCGGAGATAACTCTGTTCCCACCCATTTAACCATAAATCAAGTGGGACTACAGCAGCTTGACCAAGGTAAGGATCTCCCTCTGTCCTCTGTCAGCACCCCCGCAACGTGACAATAGGGTGCCAATGGTTGTAATGACAACTAGGGAGCAAACAATGGCCTCTGTGTTGTCTGACATAGTCCTCTCAGGCCTGCCAAGGGGCAGAGCCTGACGGGCTCATTGACAATTATAAAATACATTGCATTATTGTCATGTATTGCAGTGTATTATACCAGGGATCTAATGAATGCGGAGTATAGTCCCATAGAAGGACAAGTGTAAAAAATAAAAAGTAAAAGTTTTTTTTAAAAAAACATACACCACCCTTTGTCCATTGCAAATGAAAAAAAAAGTAAACACCTAACCTATACATCTGTCACATCCCTTAACCCATATGATGAACGCCATAACAAAAATGGCAAAATTGTGATTTTTGTTCATCCCGCAGCATATAAAATAGCAATCAAAAAGTCATAAACGCAAAAGTGGTACCAATGAAAATGTCATTTTATCCCTCCAAAAGAAATCCCTTACTCAGCTGTTTATGGAAAAATGAAATTAATGACAATCAGAAGAGAGCGATGCATAAGCATAGTTTTACCCGATCATTCTTTTTTCTTAAACTGCGACAACATAAAAAAACTATATAAATTGGATATCGCCACTATCATATCACCCAGCAGAATAACACGAACAATTTACATATACGGCACGGTGAATGCTGTAAAAAATAAAAACAACACGAAGATGATTGCTGTATTTTCTTTATCATGCCTCCCAAAAAAGAATTAAGACAATCAAAAGTCATGTGTTGCCCAAAATGGTACCAATGAAATGGTACCGCACAAACAACAGCCTCTACTACAGCAATGTACACAGAAAAATAAAAAAAGTTATGGCTCTTAAATTAAGGTGATGAAAAATGTATTTTTTGTCTAAACAAAAAGCAGTAAAACATAGAAATATATAAATTTGGTATCAATGTAATCATATTAACCTTCTCGGTAAAGTTAACGTCGTTTATACCGCACGGTGACCAATATCAAAGTAAAAATAACACTACCAGGATTGCTGGATTTTGTTCATCCCGCCTCCCAAAAACCTTTATAAAATTCAATCATCATATAAACTTCATAATGGTACCAGTGAAAATGTCAACTCATTCCACAAAAAACAAACCCTTTAATCCCTGTATAGAAGGATTAAAAGGTTATGGCTGTAAGACATGACAATGTCTTTGACAATACAAAAAAGAAAAATTTTTACAAACGCCATTTCTATGGTGTAAAAGTAGCAAAACATAAAAAATTTATGTTGTAATTGTACCTACCCGCATAGTAAAGTTATCGTGTCATTTATACTGCACAATGAATGCTGTAGAAATTAGACCCGAAAAACAATGGCAAAACTGCAGGGTTTTTTTTCATGGTCCAACACTAAAAAAATAAAAATAAAACACCTGTTTGCCCAATATGCACAATACACCCTTAGATGAATTCCCTGAGGGGTGTTGAATCCAAAATGGAGTCACATCTGAAAGTTACAATACATGAAAAATACTTTGAGGTTCTTAGTTAACATGTTTTGATCAAAAATGTTTAAGCCATCTCCGACTTTCAACGGGACCCCAATGCGGATGGTCCTACACTGTTCCTACCGCTCTTTCGAGTCCAATTCAGACTTCTCAATTGGGTCATCCCACCTCTATAATCCAGAGAGAAAAAAAACAACTTTATAAGCATACCGCACTGGTCTAGTAACTTGTGGAGATGGGCGGGTTGCAGAAAACCAAAATGGAGGCATCTACTCCTCCCTGTATAAGTTAAAAGCAATATATATGCCAAATGCAACGTATAGTTCTGCACAAAAAAACATTTCTGAAAAACACACAATGTGAACACCAGTGTACACTGGCATGGCTGTGGAACATATATACACTCTCCAATATCCGTAGTACACCATCAGCAAAAAAGAGCTATCAAACGACATGGAAACCTGCAAAAAAGCATTAATGCTATCTACAATATATGAAAAAAAACTTTGAGGTTCTTAGTTCACATGTTTTGATCAAAAATGTTTAAGCCATCCCCGATTTTCAACAGGACTCCAATGCGGATGGTCCTACACTGTTCCTACCTCTCTTTCGAGTCCAATTCAATTGGGGTCCCGCTGAAAGTCGGGGATGGATTAAACATTTTTGATCAAAACATGTGATCTAAGAACCTCAAAGTTTTTTTCATGTATTATAGATAGCATTAATACTTTTTGCAGGTTTCCATGTCGTTTGATAGCTCTTTTCGCTGATGGTGTACTCCTCATATTGGAGTGTGTGTATATGTACCACAGCCATGCCAGTCTCCACTGGTGTTCACATTGTGTGTTTTTCAGAAATGTTTTTTTGTGCAGAACTCGACGTTACCTTTGGCATATATTGCTTTTAACACCTATAGGGAGGAGTGGATGCCGCCATTTTGGTACATTGCACCCCGCCCACCTCCACAGGTTGTTAGATCAGAATCAGTGCAGTGTGCTTATAAAGCTGGTGTTTTTTTTATTTTTTTTCTCTCTGGATAATAGAGGTCTGTTGACCCAAATAAGAAGTCTGAATTGGACTCAATTGAGAGGTAAAGATAGAGTAGGATCACCCGCTTTGAGATCCCGTTGATAGTCGGGGGTGGCTTAAACATTTTTTGATCAAAACATGTGAACTAAGAATCTTAAAGTTTTTTTCATGTATTGTAGATAGCATCAATGCTTCTTTAGAGGTTTCCATGTCTTGTTTGAGTACCCCCTTGAGCCCTTCCTCCGGGAAAATTCAGTACCCTGAAAGGAACCTGAGGTAACCACCTACTCCTTGGTATCCCAAGAACTGTCTTCAGAGATGTCAGACAAGTCCCAGTTAACTATTTGAACCTGAGGAGTAGAAACAGAACCGGTAGGCAGGGGGAGAGGTGGGTAGAAATCAGAGATGTCTTGACAGACCACGGACACTTCTTGCACAGGAGCCTCCTCCACTGGCAACACGAAAGAAAAAGGCAGAGAAACGGGTGGGTGCAATTGCACCAGATGGGCAGACTTGAGCCAGTGTGAATGGCAATGGTCGCCTAATTGGATAACTTCAACCGTTTTCCAGTCAAACAATGGGCTGTGACTCTGGAACCATGGAAGTCCAAGCAGGACCGGAGCAGAAGAACTAAGCAAGACATAGAAACAGATTTCTTCTTGGGGGGAACTTCCAACTCGAAGAGACATGGGTTTAGTATGAAACTGGACTGGCTCCTTCAGGAACTCTTCATTGATGGATGAGAAAAGCAGGGGTTTCTCCAGATGGGAGACAGGCAGGCAGAACTCTAGCAGAGAGAACTAAGAACCAGAGTCCAGCATAGCAGGAACATCGAATGAATAACAGAGAGTGACCAAAGTGGTTAAACAAGGAGCAGATGCACCATCGTTCCGGGTTACCTCACCCACAAAACCTTGGCACCTCAGTTTCCAGGGCAAAGCTGGGTGGACTGGGCAGTTCTTCAGGTAGTGTCGGGCACTACCACAGTCAGGGCTGTCTTAACAGCATTATTTGCCCCTGGGCAGAGCTGTGCACTGGGCCCCCCAACCAGACCACGCAGCCGCTCCTAAGTTATATAAAATGCTGCTGGGGACACAGGATGGCTGACCACATGATGGAGGGGCTATAAGGGTCATGGACAGCCATCCTGTGTACCCAGGCCAGACCACGTAGTAATTTATATAACTTAGGAGCTGCTGCGTGGACTGGCCTGTGGGCACAGGATGGGCAACAACATTAAAGTCATGTAACTTCTGCTTGTGGTCAGCCAGCCATCTGCCCCGTGTCACTGTCCCCAGAGTCTCTGTTATCATAGAGTAACTGCTATGTGGCCCCGGCCGTTACTATATGATAAGAGAGACTCTGGGGGACAGTGACACTTGTCAGGATGGCTGGCTGACCACAAGCAGATGTTACATGATAGTCATGTCACTGTCCCCCACCCATATGGCCATGTCACTGTCCCCCACCCATATGGCCATGTCACTGTTCCCCACTCATTTGGCATGTCACTGTGACATGGCCAAACGAGTGGGGGACAAGACAATGACATGGTCATATAGGTGGGGGACAGTGACATCAAGTCACTGTCCCCCCAACTCGGGCCATACCTCATGCTGTGGCTGGCCTGGTGGCTGGTGCCCGTCTGCTGCTGCTGCCTCTTTGATGCCAAGCTGTTGTGAGGAAGGGGCTGTGTGGAGGCGGTAGCTTTTTTAAAATTTTAATTGGAGAGGGCCGAGGCCAGTCATGTGCGGCCACGGCTGCACGCCACCGCACTAAAACTACATTTCCCAGCGGCCTGGCGGGGGATGGAGAAGACTGGCCGCCGGGAGTACCTGTACTGTTATGCCGCGCCTGTGCTTTACAGTTCACAGTGCAGGCAGGGCAGCGCCGCATCGAAGGAAGGCAGTGCCGCCTGCCTGGGCTGTGAATAGCAAAGTGCAGGCGCGGTATAACAATGATAGCAGGGGCCACTGCGCAGGGCCCCTGCTCTAAGCAATTGCAGCGCCTGTTTTTTACTGTTCAAAGAGCAGGCAGGGCGGCGCCGCTGTTAAGAAAGCGAGGGGCCGCCCTGCTCTCTGACCTCCGCAGCCCGCACCGCCCTGCCTGCGCAGCCTGGGACAAGTAACTAAGCGCAGGCAGGGCGGAAAGAGCTGTGTCCGGGCTCCGGCGGCCCCCGGGCAAGGGCCTACCTTGCCCAATGGAAGAGACGGCCCTGACCACAGTAGAGACTCAGATTCAGACTGCGCCGACAAGTGCGTTACTCATCTTTAGGTAACGCAGGTGCCTGGTGAGGTAGACTTTGGGATGCAGGCTGATGAAGACTGCTGGTGAAGTTTTAGCTCCCCTTCAGCAAAGCGGATGGCAGTCCAGGTAGCCAGAGCGATGAGGTCATCCAGGGTAGCAGATAGGTCACAACCCGCCAGCTCGTCCTCGATGTGTCCATCGAGTCCCCCCTAGGGCCTCATTGGTCCACGCAAGCTCTGAGGCCAGGGTGCGAAACTGGATGGCATACTGGTCCACAGTGAAGTTGCCTTGACGGAATTGGAGCAGCAATGATGCAGCGAAGGTATTGCACCCAAGTTTCTCGAAGATTTTTCTGAAGGTGCTCAGGAATTCTTGGAGATTCCCTCTCTCAGAGAGGTGAGGCTCAGGCCAAGGCTTCACCTGAGAGCAGGCTCGACAGGAACTGGTGTGCCAGGACTTCAAAGTGTATGGTACATTGGTTGAGGAAGCCATGACACGTATGGGGGTCTCTGAAGCAATGGGCAGGCAGAGGCAGGTGCAGGCTGGGACTAGTTATGGCAGTGGGAAGCAGAGCTACAGAAGGTATCATACCATGTGTAGGTGCCAATGCAGACACAACTTCATCCAGACAGGTTGGCTGTAGCTTCTGGAAGAGTTTCTCCAAGTAGATGGCATGATGGAAAACTATGGCTGCCATGTGCTGGATATCAGCCAGCACCACATCAGCAGGGTCCATAATGTATGGTCAGTTTGTACTGTCACGTTCTAAGGGAAATTGAACGCTGGATATGCGGATCCTCTGGGCCACCACAAGTATAAATGGTAAAGCTGACGGCAGTAGCTGAAGTGCAGTACAAGGACAGCAGGAGCTTGTACAGATGACAGGACACAGCAGGTGTCAGGTAACTGACTCGGTATAGCGGCAGATATACAACAGATATAACGGAGTGGTGCAGCGAAGGAAACAGCATATGGCGTACTGGTAACGCACAGGTAATACAAGGTAACAGTAGCAATACAGCAACCAGGAGTCGAGCTCTATGTATGAAAACAACAACGAACTGACACTGGTGGAAGGGCAGGAAGTTCCTTAAGTAGCCAGGAGTCACAGGTCACAGGGCAGGTAATTGGGACACTATCCTTTTAAAAACTCGTGCTCTAGGGAGGGCGCACACACGGCAAGAGGTGAGTATAACTGAGCAGCGGAGGACGTACAGTTTATACCGAGACATCACTCCTCTATAGACGAGAACGCACAGTATATACCTAGACATCACCCCCACCCCTCCTATAGACTAGAGTGTACAATATGTAGAGACATCAACCCCCATAGATGAGAGCGCATAGTATATACTGAGATATCACCCCCACCCCTCCCATAGACCAAAGTGCACAGTATATATCTAGACATACCACCTCCCATAGACCAGAGCGCGCAGTATATACCAAGACATCTCACCCCCACATAGACGAGGGCGCACAGCATATACTGAAACAAACCCCCCCCCCATAGACAAGAGTGTACAGTATATACTGAACATCCCCCCGATGATGAGCGCACAGTATATACTGAGACATCACTCCCCATAGATGCGGGCGCACAATATATACTGAGACATCATCCCCCCCCATAGACCAAAGTGTACAGTATATGCTGTTGATACGAATCCTTCAATACCATACATGTATGGACTTTTTCGGACGTGGCGATACCAATTATGTGCAACTTTTCTATTATTTTATTTTTTTCATTTATACAACATGATCTCACCGCAAAGGACCCGATCAGAGTGATGAACGGTGCACACTCATTTAGATGCCGCTGCCATGTTCAGCGCGGCGTCTAAGGGGGTGAACAGTGCACAGCAGGAACAGTTGAGAGTTTGAAGAAAGGCTTAGAGAACCACTTACTACTAAATAATATTAATACTTATGTAGTCGTGTAAAATATCTGGATCCAGTCTGATGGCAATTGTGGGAACAGAAATTAAATTACACACACTCCCACACACAGTCTCCCGCTCCCCTCCCCCCCCAACCCACTCTCTGAGAAATATACTTACCAGTCCTGCTGTAGAGCCAGCAGCCTGTACACTTCTGACAGTGCTCTACTGAGAAGGGAGTAGAGATTCATGGCTCTGTCTCCTCTTCCAGCAGTGACTGGGGCCCATTGATGTGATAGCAATCTATGTAGGATGATTCTTCAGGGCAGTGTCACATGACGTTGCTCTGGTGCCACTTCTAGTTCAGAGAACCTCCAACAGCCGTTTGGTTGCGGGAGGTTCCCCAACTCTGTTGGGAGTGCAGAAGGTTATAACCAAACGATCAGGTAGAGTTGGCAAGTAAGATAATATAACGTTATTTATATTATCTTGCCTTTGACTTCTCCATACTGCATTATTATATAACTATATGGATATATTTAGACCCAGCACTGTTCTATAGATATAATATTATTAAATAGCTATGTATATTGTCAGGTCTCAGGACTCCTTTTAGCACTTTTATTAATATATAAAACATGAAAATTATAATTCCCAGCAGTGCTGTATAGTTTTATTATTAATATGCATGTATTTTCAGGCCCAGCACTGCTCTTTAGCACTATTATTAATATATAACTATATGTATATTATCATGCCCAGCACTGCTCTATAGTGCTATTATTAGTATATAACTATATGTATATTATCAGCTTTCCTGGACATTGGATAGCCTACTCAGCCTCCTGGAGAACTCTGAGATACTGAACTGTGCCTGAACCTAAACCATTACATGACAATCAATATTTCCACCATGCAGTGATTATATAGTGGTAGCTACCAGTGTACACAGGCTCTGCAGACATTTAAGTGACTGCAGTGCAGTTACATCTAGGTAGTCACCAGAGACGTCTCCTGGTACTTGAATTGTTATCTTTCCCTTTTCTTCTCCATCCTGTCCAGACATCCCTGATGACTTCTTCCTGCCATAACTAGTCCCTGCAAAATTTACCACACAAACCTCTTAGAATTCTATTTTTTCAACACTTCCCTAACTGTGCTCACCTCTGTACAAACTCTAGATGGGGTGATAGGTGGGGAGGTTATGGGGTGATAGGTGTAGTGATAGGTGAAGGTGAGAGGACTATGGGGTAGGTTATGGGGTGATGGGGGGTTGTATTCTGTGTTGGCACTAGGAAGCATAACACAATGGTGGGGAGTAGTGGGAGAGAGGAGTACAGAGCACAGCTTACAATCTCCTTGGAGGGGCATAATACCATCCCACGGGAGATTGTGCAGGGGCTGTAGTCTGTACCCCCAGAATCATATTGTGCAGGTTGAACCCCATATTCTGCACCCCCTGAGGATCAGCCACAGGCATTACCTTCAGGGGGTGCAGGAGACGAAGTTTAGTAATGTCATTTTTTTTTAATGTTCGGATATTTTTACAGGTTTCCCCTTTGGACTATGTCGGACTCATTGGATTATATCAGACAAACGTTGGATTGATTTCTTTAATAAAATGGTTTGAAGGCTGATGTCGGGGAGTGTTTATTTAAATAAAAGGTTTTCTGTGCAATTTCTGTTTTTTTCCATTTAATTTCGGTTTTAGTAATGGAGGATCTGATAGACGCCTCTCCATTACTAGCACTTGGACTTGGTATCAGCCAGCAGTAGTTTTTGTCACCCCAAGGCTGACACTAATTCTGTGTCACTGTTACCCCAATACCCAATGTGCCAAGGATACTGAAAAGAGCCTGGTAACTGTCACGGGTGGGCCTGCGACCCCCGTCCCGGGTAGCAGGCACACCCGTGGTCTCTGCACGAGCAGCACTGCACCCTCATGTCGGGCGGTGGGCACACTCATCCTGCCGGTCGGATCCCTGCCTACTTACCTGGCCGCGCTCCTGCTGTAGCTCCAGTCTCCCAGCGTGCGCCCCCGCTTCCTATGGTGCACGCGCGCCGGCTCTGTGAAGTTTAAAGGGCCAGTGCACCGGTAATTGGGTATTGCCGGTCACTGCCCTTATTTAAGCCTGCCCCTTCCTGAGTCTTGTGCCGGATCTTTAGTGCCATTTAGCCTATAGAGAAAGCGTTCCTAGCCTTGTTCTGATTTACCGTGTACCGTAACATTTGCTTCCGTTCCTCGACCACGAATCTTTCTGCCTGCCCTGACCTCCTGCCTGTCCACGACCACGAACCATAGCCGCCTGTCCTGACCTCCTGCCTGTCCCCGACTACAAGCCTGCCTGACGATTTTGTACCATGCGACACCTCGGCTGCCCCGCAAGCAAGTCACGTCAGGGTAGCGACCTGGTAGACTCCCGCCGCAGCAAGTCCATCCCGCTTTGCGGCGGGCTCTGGTGAAAACCGGGACCTACTTAGATTCTGCTCCCTGGCGCGGCTTACGCCATCACTCGCGGTGGTTCAAAGAATCCACTATCTCCGACCGTGACAGTAAGATCTGGCCATGCATCCCGCCAAGGTGCCTCTGCCGCCCGAGGCTGACCTCTCCACCTTTGTGGCTCAGCAGTCGCAACAGATAGCTCAGCAAGCCCAGCAACTCAGCCATCTCTCCGCTATGATGCAGCAGTTCCTGGCCGCTCAGCAGCAGCAACCCGCTCCCGTGGCCCCCGCCGCTCCTTCGGTTCCTGCTCCGACCACTGGTCCTAGGCTCCATCTGTCTATGCCGTCCAAATTTGATTGGGACTCCAAGGCTTGCAGGGGCTTTATCACCCAATGGGCATTAATGGGCAACCAATTTCATACCTAACAGTCAAAGGTGGCGTTCGTGCTCAGTCTTCTTTCCGGGAAGGCCCTGGCCTTGGCTACCCCCCTCTGGGACAGGGACGACCCGATCACGGCCAACCTTGCTACATTCCTCACCGAGTTCAGGAGTGTTTTCAAAGAACCTGCCCGGGCATCCTCTACCAAGACCGCCTTGCTGAACCTGCACCAAGGGGACTCCTCTGTAGGCGATTATGCCGTACGTTTCCGCACTTTGGCTTCCGAATTATCATGGAATGAAGCGGCATTGGCTGCCAACTTCAAAAAGGGCCTCTCCAGCCGCATCAAAGATGCCCTGTCTGCCCGGGACCTCCCGTCTTCCTTGAGTGACCTTATCTCCCTGGCCACTCGGATTGACATCCGTTTCTCGGAACGCCAGGAGGACCTCCGGCAAGAACGAGAACACACTAGACCCCGTCGTCTCCCTCGTCTGGCTCCAGTGTTCCAAAGGCCACCACAGTTGCCCTCTCTACCTGCTGCCGAGGAGGCAATGGAAGTGGATAGAGCCCACCTGTCTGCGCCGGAGCTAACCAGAAGACGTGAGGAGAATCTCTGTCTGTACTGCGGCAGTTCAGACCATTTCCGCAGATCCTGCCCACTGCGACCTCAGCATCCTGGAAACGGGCGCACCTAGGGTACGTAGGAGAGGCATCCCTAGGTGAGAGCAGGGCCTCTCCTCGTCTGACCATGCCCGTGATCGTCAGCACTGGGTCATGTTCCCAGTTTCACGTTGCTGCTTTCCTGGACTCTGGGTCAGCTGGAAATTTCTTAGACACTGCCCTGGTGTCCCAGCATAATCTCCCTGTGATCCGCCTGGAGAAGCCCCTACTCATCTTCTCTGTCAGTGGAGAGATTCTCAGGGATCCAATTCGGTTCCGCACTGACCCTGGTCCACAAGTAGGGTTCTGCACAAGGAGAGACTTGCGTTTTACGTGCTACCCCGTTCTTCCTTGTCCATTGTCCTGGGTCTCCCGTGGCTGCAGTGCCATGCTCCCAGGCTCAACTGGCAGATGGGCGAAGTCTTGAGTTGAGGTTCGGAATGCCAGTCTCGCTGTTTGGTGACACCTCGCCCGGTGCTTACCGCTTCTCCTGTGCCGTCTAAGCTGCTGGCGGGCCTGCCCGCACCATATCAAGCCTTTGCAGACGTCTTCTCCGAGAAGCAAGCTGAGACATTGCCGCCCCATCGCCCATATGACTGTCCTATTGATCTTCTGCCCGGGACGTCTCCTACACAGGGCAGGGTTTACCACCTGTCTGTACCTGAGACCTTGGCTATCTCTGCCTATATCAAGGAGAATCTCCAGAAGGGGTTCATTCGCAAGTCCTCCTCTCCAGCTTGGGCCGGGTTATTTCTCGTGGCTAAGAAGGATGGTACTCCTTGCAGAGACTATTGAGGGCTCAACAAGATCACGGTAAAGAACCGCTATCCTCTGCCCCTGATCACGGAGCTTTTTGACCGACTACGAGGTGCCAAGATTTTTACTAAACTGGACCTGCGAGGGGCTTATAACCTCATACGGATACGTGAGGGCGATGAATGGAAGACCGCCTTCAACACTCGCGACGGGCACTTTGAGTATCTGGTCATGCCCTTCGGACTCTGCAATGCCCCAGCCATCTTCCAAGAATTTGTCAATGACATCTTCCGGGACCTTCTGTACATGTGCGTGGGTGTCTACCTGGAAGATATTCTGGTGTTGTCCCCCGACCTTGAGTCCCAACAAGTTCATGTACGATAGGTCCTCAGATTTCTAAGGGCCAACAGCCTCTATGCTAAGCTCGAGAAGTGTCTTTTACATCAGCAGAGCCTACCATTCCTTGGCTACATCATTTCCGACAGGGGCCTGCAGATGGACCCCGCTAAGTTGTCTGCCGTTCTACAGTGGCCGCGGCCCGTGGGTCTCCGAGCCATACAGAGATTCCTGGGGTTCGCCAATTATTACAGGCAATTTATACCACATTTCTCCTCGCTGGTATCTCCCATAGTGGCATTGACCAAGAAGAACGCCAATACAAAGCTCTGGCCACATAGTGTCGGACCGGGGTGTCCAATTTGTCTCCAGATTCTGGCGCTCCCTCTGCAACCAGCTACAAGTAAAACTGGACTTTTCTTCGGCCTACCACCCCCAGTCTAATGGGCAGGTTGAGAGAGTTAACCAGACCCTAGGCTGCTACCTGCGCCACTTTGTCTCTGCGTGCCAGGATGATTGGTCTAGTTTGTTACCCTGGGCTGAGTTTTTCTATAACTCATTGGACTCGGAGTCTGCTGGAGCTGCTCCTTTCTTTATTGTCTACAGGCGACATCCCCGCCCACCCCTCCCCCTTTCTGTGCCCTCTGAGCTCCCTGCCGTGGAGGAGCTGATCCAGGACCTGACAGCTATCTGGAAGCAGATGCACCATTCTCTGATCCAGGCTTCCGCCCGCACCAAGGCACAAGCTGACAAAAAGCGAAGACCCCCGCCGGTCTTCTCTCCTGGTGACAAGTTGTGGTTGTCGGCTCAATACATCAATTTCAATGTTCCCAGCTATAAGCTGGGTCCCCGGTTCCTGGGTCCATTCGAGGTGCTAAAGCGCATAAACCCAGTGGCATACAAGCTCCGCCTTCCTCCCACTATGCGGGTCCAGAACTCCTTCCATGTCTCTCTTCTAAAACCGTTGAATGTATAAAGTAGGCAGCAGCACCGGTATCCAATATGATGAGTGCACGTCCAAAACCCAGTCCACGGGTCTGTATCCAGCAAAGAAAATATATCCAGATAGCACCTCAACTTCAAACAGTCTTTATTTTATCCGATCATGCAACGTTTCAGCTCTAGCCGAGCCTTTCTCAAGCCTCAAGCTCCCTAGGGCGAGCGCGCGCCGGCTCTGTGAAGTTTAAAGGGCCAGTGCACCGGTAATTGGGTATTGCCGGTCACTGCCCTTATTTAAGCCTGCCCCTTCCTGAGTCTTGTGCCGGATCTTTAGTGCCATTTAGCCTATAGAGAAAGCGTTCCTAGCCTTGTTCTGATTTACCGTGTACCGACCACGAATCTTGCCGTCTGCCCTGACCTCCTGCCTGTCCACGAACCATAGCCGCCTGTCCTGACTTCTTGCCTGTCCCCGACTACGAGCCTGCCTGACGATTTTGTACCACGCGACACCTCAGCTGCCTCCGCAAGCAAGTCACGTCAGGTGTAGCGACCTGGTAGACTCCCGCCTCAGCAAGTCCATCCCGCTTTGCGGCGGGCTCTGATGAAAACCAGGACCTACTTAGATTCTGCTCCCTGGCGCGGCTTACGCCATCGCTTGCGGTGGTTCAGAGGCCTAGCACCTCTCTATAGCTCTATTACTAATATATAACTATATGTATATTATCAGGTACAGCACTGCTCTATAGCGCTATTATTAATATATTACTATATATCTATTATCAGGCCCAGCACCGCTCTATAGTGCTATTATTAATATATAAATATATGTATATTATCAGGCCCAGCACCGCTCTATAGTGCTATTATTAATATATAACTATATGTATTGTTTCAGAGCGACCTTAGGCAGTCGCATGTTTCTGCTAACCAGATGGAGTAAAACAGGATACTGACAACCGACATGTCACCAAGGGTACTTTGCATTGGTGGGATTAGAGCCATGTATGTATCTTGTCAGCTGCAGTAAGCGGATGGCAGCGGTGTATAGTTAGTGTGGCTGTTCAGCCGTTCCTGGGTCAGTTCTTATCGGGAGTAGACAATTTGTTGGGTGGGTGTCTACGCCCCTTGTTCCAGGACATGTTTTTGGTAGGTCCCTGTAGGCCTGGGCCTGCAGGTGTTCGGGGAGGATGGGGGAGGTGGTTGCTGCCAGAAGCTAGAGCAGCAGTGGAACTGGAGAGAGGCTCTGGCCCCAGAGGCTTGTGGGAAGGCTGTATACCAGTAGTGGCTGGTTAAAGGTGTGTATAGGTCCTGAGTAGTAGACTCAGACCACAGGTTAGAGAGGGTCTCTAAGTGAGTTTATTAAGTGGCCAGACAGCCGAAATGTTAGTTTATTTATGTGTTATAATCCTGTGCCTGAAAATAAAACTGGCTGGGCCAGGTTAAAGAGACAAATGTAAAAACCTTTCCCTGCACTCACTATCCAAAACTAAAAAAAAAACCTTTTGTGCTGGAGTTACATTTTATAAATACATCTTTTTCCGACTAAGGGTATGTTCACACAGAGTTTTGGATCCGTTTTGTATCTGAAAATCGCATCCAAAAGTGCTACGTTAATTGGATACAAAATGCATCCAATATGCAGGTGCATGTTTGGATGCGTTTTGGCTGCAGCAGGATTGCACCCTAAAGTTTTACGGACGCAAGTAAACACACATCAGTGATCACTTGTCTGAATGGCGATTCGTGTTTTACATTGAAAGCAATGAAAAACACACTGCACATTGTTAGATTCGTGTTTAGGTCTGTTTAAGGTCCGAAATATGGATCCAAGCATGCATCTAGTAACGTATGTAAACACGGACTCAACGCGCCGTGTGAACCAGGGGCATAACTACCGGGGTAGCAGACGTAGCTAACACGTCTACTACCCCGGTAATGTCGGCCCTGCGCCCGTCGGCAGTGAACTGTACAGTTCAATGCCAGCGGTGCGGAGCTGCCAGGTCCGGTGCATCCTGCCTCTGAACGCCCGGGCCCTCTGGTCCGAGCGTTCAAAGGCAACGCTGCTACTCTCCCTGATAGACCTAAGGCCTTAGGCCTTAAGCCTAGCAGGCGCCGGCTTTCAGTAATCTCGTTGGCGGCGCGATGACACATCATCGCACCGCCCGCACAGAGCTTGGAGCACATCGCATCAAGGGAGCGTGGAGAGAGGTAAGAAAGCTATTTCTTGTTTTAACTGCCCTGCCTATCTATATAGCCTCCCTCTAAAGCCTTCCTGCCTATATAGCTCCCCCCCCCCAAAGTCTGGCTGCCTGCCTATCTAGCCCCTAAAGCCCATCTAAAGCATGGCTGCCTGCCTATTCAGCCCCTATAGCCCCTCTAAAGCCTGTTTGTCTGCCTATCTAGCCCCTATAGCCCCTCTAAAGTCTGGGTGCCTGCCTATATAACCCCTTTAAAACCTGCTTGCCTATATAGCCCTATATCCCCTCTAAAGCCTGTCTGCCTGTATAGCCCCCATAGCCCCCTAAAGCCTGCCTATAAGCCTCCGCCTATATACCTCCCCCCAAAAACCGCCCGGGCCCAAATAAACCCCCC